>PVJH01009334.1:0-79831 GCA_004026705.1 Nesogale talazaci | reverse complement strand
TTGTCCTCATTATGGAATTTTTTTCTTTTGATTCATTGGAACTGGCTTTATTTACCATCATTTATTTTTTCAATAAGATTGAATAAGTACAATATCCTGTGATTGTATTTCACTGAAATCATATCTTCTGAGATCATGAGAATAATTTTTAAATGGGCTAATTCATGGTGATCATTTTCTCATCTAGGCTTGCATGTCATTGAGTACAACATGAAACAGTTCATTTTGTTTACCCATGTAGAAACTTCCTTGAAAAATACATACATACAGGAGGGAAAAATAAGAAAAATACATAGATAAAGAAGACATCATTTATTTTTCACAAACTAACAAATTTAAGGTATATTTTAAGGTAAAATATATTGCAGAGGTTTGAAAGTAAACAAGCGACTATCTAGCTCAGATGCAACAAAACCCACATGGAAGAAGCACACCAGCCTATGTGACCATGAGGTGTCAAAGGGATCAAAGAACTAAAAATTATATCATTATAAATGAGAAAGAGTACAGATTGGGGAACCAAAGCTCATCTGTAGGTGAAGCAACATCCTCTTACAGTAGGGTCACAGGAAGGAGATGAGCCAGTCAAAGCCAATATAGCAACAATGAAATATGCAACTTTCCTCTAGTTCTTAAATGCTTCCTTCTACCCACTATCATGATCTCAATTTTACCTTACAAATCCGGCTAAACCAGGAGATGTTCACTGATAAAGATATGAGCCAGAAACATGGGGAATCCAGGACAGACGATCCCTTCAGGAGCAATGGAGAGAGTGGTGATACCGGGAGGGTGGAGGGAAGGTGGAGTAGAAAGGGGAGACTGATTGCAAGCATCTACATATAACCTCCTCCCTGGAGTATGGACAGCAGGGAAGTGAGTGAAGGGAAATATTGGACAGTGTATGACATGACAAAATACTAATAATTTATAAATTATCAGGGATTCACGAGGGAGGGGGAGTAGGGAGAGAGGGGGAATATGAGGAGCTAATATCAAGGGCTTAAGTAGAAAGAAAATGTTTGAGAATGATGATGGCAACAATGTGCAAATGTGGTTGTGCATTCAATAGATGTATGCATAGATTGTGATAATAGTTGCATGAGCCCCGAAAAGATGATATTTAAAATGTATTGTAACACAAAATTCCTGATCTCTGTCAGCCAAATTTTTTTCAGAATATCAAATGTCATTAGTTATGAAGAAACAAGCTAACTAAAACTATCAAAATGTATTTTGAATGTTAATTAGAAAAGACAGGTAAAAGAGGACAGGGATTTTTCTGTTTTCCCATTCATTCAGCTGTGTCAGCAATCATGTCAATGTTTATGGTTGACAGTTTATAGAAGAGGATGTGTGTCAGTCAGAATCATGTCAGTTAGCAAAGGTCTTGAAGCAAATGTAAAACTTGTAAAAGACTACCTCAATAACAAATTCTAAGGGAGATAATAATTTCCTTGTAGAGTCCCTTCAAATGTATTTTTAATTTCAATTATCCTAAAAATCTATTGTTTTTATTATTCAGGAAGGAAACTCTGTCGTTGTTACAGATTGAATTGTATACTTCAAAATCTGTGTGGAAGTCCTCTCTCCTGCCACAGTGAATGTGCTCTTTGGGGAAATTGATTTGTTCTTACAGATGTTATCAGTTTAAAAAGTTACGTCATATTGGAGTGGGGAGTGTCATGGAGTGAATTCCCACTCATGGAAACCTCCTTCTCCCATATCAGGACTGTGCTTCAAGGAGTATTCAATGACCATTTTAGAGATGACACTCATCAGGTCCTCTTCTGCGGAGCCTGTGGGTCAAGTGAGCTTGAAGCTCAAACTTTACCATTAATAAGTATGAATATTAATGGTGACTGTAGAGTAAACCTTAATTCAAATCCATTCTGTGCATCATCTTATAAAAGAGATGGGCAAACAACGAAGTGGAGTCATGTTCAGTAGGAAAAGAACTAGGGTGGATCCCTCTGAAAATCATTTAAGTCCAAGAGTTAATTGATCTGCAGAAGCTATAAGAAACCAGGAAGAAACTTCCACTAAAAGCATGGTCTAGTCTTAATGAGACCCTAAAATCTGACTTTTCCCTCTTAGAACTATGAAAAAATAATTTTTTTGTATTTAAACCTACCCACTTGATGATATTTTGGTATGGAAATCCTGCAATAATAAGGCAATTATCAAACAAAAATTAGAAAAAATATTATTAATTGAAAGCATTCTTAGTATCCCTTTGTAAACAAAAGCCAGGGTTCAGATATCTTGCATGTGATTCCCAGTTACATTTAAAAAGAGCTCACTTAATCTTTTTTTAACATACACAATTTGCTATCTTCTCTATAAAATTAGAGCCCATTCTTTGTTTTTAAATTTTGTTCCAACAATATCTAATTCTTTTTCTGAATCACTCTGAGTGCCACCATGGGGGCAGTAGCAAATAGAAATAAGGAAATAGAATTAAAGGTGATTCAAAAAGTCTCTTGAATTTTACCTGTTTTATAATTTGTCTGATGATCATTATAATACATGGTACTAGAGTTTGCTTACACTGTATATGTAATAAGTTTGTGACTCTTAGGGGCTGTCATGTCAATTCCAAACCAGGGAGACACAGACCTGTGCTTTTTGCTCCATGTTCAGGTCTCTCATCAGCACGATTACTTACTGTTCTTCAATTCTCTTCTCAGTGTGAAACTCTCGTATCATCCACCCACTTGAATATCTTTCTATAACCAATAAAATGGGACAGATAGGAGTTACATGAATGGATTTTGCACCTTAAGGTGATGTAGTTATATAAGGCTGCAACAATGAACTCAAATACAAAAACTGTGCCAATTGCTCTATTCTGCATTGGATCTCTATGAGTTTGCACAGCATCTCACAGTAACCGTTCAATGTCTTAGTCCTGAGATCAAGATGGTAATCTTATCCTGCGAAATTGATTTGAATGAAGTAATTTGCTCTTTTAAAGGTTTGCTAGATTGCATATGTGAACCTCTCCATACCATGAGGGCATGCTCATGGTACTTTACTCCAAGAGGCAGTACACGGGGCCAAAACGACACCGTGATCCTGAGACCCACCTAAGGCAGGCAGCACCTAGGTGATATGAATGAGCTTACAACAGAAGGAGACCACCATACACAAATAAGCACAACTTAAAAAAGCAAAAGAATTATCTGTTTGCTAGTTAGTGGAGATCAAAATGATAAACCTGCCTTGTTAAGACCTTGCTCCTGGTACCCCTCTGATGTACATGGGGCTTGATCTGGTTTCCAACATTTTCCTGATTTTTTTTTCATATTTGGGTTTATATTTGGTTTCATATTTGGGGGAAACCCTCTTGAATTTTTCTTGCATTTTTTTTCATTATATGAAGCTCAGGATTGATGAACCTATAGAGACAGCAAGCGAACAAGCGTTCCTGGGGAGCTGTTCATGTCGGGGGGAGGGCAGGATAAAGGGGAGCTAATGTTAAGGGGTTCAATAATGAAGAGAATGTTATGAAACTGTTAGCAATTGTACAATACTGATTGATGTGATTGAACAATGGAATGATATGACATCGGTATTAACTCCCAATAAAATGCTTTTGATAAAAATAAGAGAAAAATATATAATTTTCTTCTTTGGAGCAACGCTTTTCCAATTATTAGATGTGCATGAGAAAATTGATTCTTAATTATAAATTTATAAAGAGGATAACAACATAAATTATATATTATTATTTTATGTAATAATTACATACATTATTTTAAAAATAAATTTATTGGAGCCAAGTTTTTCCAATTATTAGATGTGCATAAGAAAATTGATTCTTAATTATAAATTTATAAAGAGGATAACAGCATGAATTACATACTATTATTTTATGCAATAATAACAAATTATTTTAAAAATAAATTTATTGGAGGCTTCTACACCTCTTATAACATTCAATGCATTAATTATATCAAGCATATTTGTCCATATGTTGCCATCATCATTTCCAAAACATTTCTTTCTACTTGAGCCCTTGGTTTAAGCTCCTCTATTTTTCCCTCCCTCTCCCACAATCCCACTCTCATGAATCCTGGCTCAATTATCTAGTTATTACTATTGCATACCTTACACTGTCCCTCCACCCTAATTTTCATTTTCCATCCCCTTTGGGAGGGAGGACTATATATCTTGTGATAGATCCCCTCCTTCTACTCCTTTCCCCTCTTCATCCATCCCCCTATTCTGATGATACCATTATTCCCACTATCTGTCCTGAATTCCACGTGAGAGCTCTTATCTGTATCAATGTGTACTCTCCAGTCTAGCCAGATTTGTAAGGTAGAACTGGGTCATGGTAGTGGGGGTGGGTGAGGATTTCAGTAGCTAGAGCAGAGGGGCTCCAGACATTGATCAAGATCTACTAGTTGATCACAAATGTGTGAATAGACCATCTGGCTTAAAAATAGATGGGAAGGGCTAGGGTTAGGTTAA
The DNA here is from genome assembly GCA_004026705.1 of Nesogale talazaci. NCBI lineage: Eukaryota > Metazoa > Chordata > Mammalia > Afrosoricida > Tenrecidae > Nesogale > Nesogale talazaci. Next base: position 75,352 of record PVJH01009334.1, on the reverse strand, counting down.
GGTTTGAGGTAAGATTTAGGGTTAGAGTTAACATTAGTTTCAATTATTGTTAGGGTTAGACTTAACAGCAAGGTAAATTGCTAGAGAAATGATGTATGTTTCATTGGTGCTGCATTGCACCTTGGTTAAATTTTGATAAAATGTCATTCATTGGTTTTAGTTTTGTAAACTATTTTTATGTGAAAATATAAATCTACTTTTAACAAAGGACAGAAGGATATTGAGAGCAATAAAAATGGGCTCAAAATCATTTTCTGAACCTATCTCCTAATGTCCTAATAAAATTATATCTAGTTGTCATAGCAACCAAGAATTTCCATAAATTAAAAAGTTTTTTTTGAAAGAACTACTTCAGTTTAGTAAGAAGACAAAAATAGCATCAATTTATGTCAGTGATATGTGATATTTCCAAGGAATCTTTTCATCCTATTTTTTTTGTTCACACTTAGATAAGTTTAAGAATTAGCTAAAACTTTATAGCTATGCACTCATGATATGTCATGATAAATCTATGGCAACTTTGAGAGAGAAGTCAACATGTAGGTAAAACACTTCTCCTATCCCATGCTTAAATAATTAACACACACTGAATATTGATAATGTAAAGGTAATGTTATAAGTAACTATGCATGTGGTAAATATGAACATACAGGGAAACCAAAAAATCCAGAATTATTTATTATTTATTTTAATTTTATAACAAAACCACCTTATCACCTTCAAAGGATTCTCCATTACACTGAATACTTTTGTCAAATCTGTGATTCCTGGAAATAATTTTCAAATGCATCTGTTTTGATGGCTGACAGCAACTCCCTAATATTTTCCTTCACCTCTTCTATGTCATCAAATTCCTGTCTTTACATGTCCTTCTTCATTCACAGAAACAAAAAGAAGTCACATGGAGTGACCTCAGGTGGAAAAAGATGTGTGGGTCAAGAGAGTCATTCTGTTTTTCCCTAAAGCTAGCTCATAAGATATTTGGATGACCAGGTGCTTTGTCATGTGGTGAAACCAATCCCCTGTCTGCCAGGAAAAGTTTTGCTTTGTTTGTTTTGTCACACACTGTTATACAATCTTTTCAGAATCCCTAAATAGAAAGCTTGATTAACGCTCTGACCTTGTGAAATGAATTGAAAATTCACTACATATCAAAATTTTCATGTTTGTGAAGGTGTTAGTCCAGATTAACTAGAGAAACAAAATTCATAGACATGCATATGGATTTAAGGGTAGGTTTTATATACAAGAGGAATGAAATTGAGAAAGCATCCCAACCCAATCCAGTTCAAAGTCATAAGTCTGATATTAGCCCATATACCCAATATTAATCTATAAACACTCCTTCTGACTCATGAAGTCACAGGTCAGTGGGTGTAGAGTTCCGGCACTGGCAGGGGTATCCCTAGGGCTCCTTACTTTCAGGGCTCAGGGTCCATCAACAGCTTCCAGTGGTGGTAGAAGCAACTCAATACTGGCAGGGGTCTCCACGTGTCTTCTCCAACTTCAGAGGCCTGGTTCCATCAGGATAAGGTCCTTTGGCTTCTCATCTGGCTCCTCCAGCTTGTCGGACACCGCTATCCTGTCTTCTCCGTAGTTCGTCATCTCGAGACTGACTCGCAACAACTGGGAGAATGACCTCTAATCTCCACGAGGGAAATATCGCGAGATTTCCCAGAAGTTTCAGGAGAAAGCCATGTCCACATGGAGGCTTCATTGGCTCCTCAATGGCTATCTCCAGATTAACAGGCCAGATTCCACCCCTACATCTCAATCATGAAATTAACATAATCACATGACCGGCACAGGGAAATTGACAAATGTCTGGAACAAAGTTTGAAATCAATTGACATTTCATCTTTTGGAAATGAGAAAACCACTGGTATACTCATGTTTTTCCCATAGTGCTGTCCTTATAAGCTGTGTTCAACATGGCCACAGCTTTTGTGATATTTTTCCCCAACAGAAAATGACATTTCAAGTCACATGCTGTTCTATTAAATCCACCAACATAGAAAACAAAATTTGAGTGAAACTGCTTCACAGAAATCCCACTGTGAGTAGAGAGAACATTCTCAGGTGATGCCACTGGATGCACTAATTCAGAGTAAGTTGCTTGACATTCAAAAAGGGGGGAAATGTGTACCACAAAAGATCTGCTAACTAGCATTTTCTGTTTGGAAGGATATATAAGTATGTGTGTATATGTGTATATGCATGCATATGTATATGTGCATACACACAAATACATATATATACACATATAGTTATATGTACGTATACACACAAAAGCAAATATGTATACACATATATACGTATATGTCTTTAGTACACAGATTTCTTGAGATTTTTTATAGTATGTTAAGCATTTTGAAAAAAAATGTTTGAGGAGACTATATTTCTACTAAATAAATAAAATTATCTTCTCAAACAATTAAAAAAATATGCTGACATGAAAACTTCATTTCACAAAAACAATGGAGGCCTCATTGACTCCTCAATGGCTATCTCCAGATTAACAGGCCAGATTCCACCCCTACATCTCAATCATGAAATTAACATAAGCACATGACCGGCACAGGGAAATTGACAAATGTCTGGAACAAAGTTTGAAATCAATTGACATTTCATCTTTTGGAAATGAGAAAACCACTGGTATACTTATGTTTTTCCCATAGTGCTGTCCTTAGATCAGCTTTAGATGAGTGCAGTATTTCCTTTTCTCCAAGATATATGTCCACAGAAATTAAGAATTAAAATAACATAATCCATCACATTTTTCTTTTTCCTCTTTATATCTTAAGCTATCTATATTACCTAATTTATGTAGCTTCATTATAATTTGCTCTACTAAATGAATAATTTTGATTATGTCCATAGGAAATAAATTAAGTACCTAGCAATCTACTATGGAACAGTGAGAACAGTAATTATATTTTTGATGTTCTATGATTTGAATTGTGTCCACCAAAAATATGTGTTGTAAATTTTAGCCCAATAACTAGTGGTTTGATATGACTGGAATTTCAACCAACAATATTATATTGTCCAATACTTTTCATTTAATTTTGATTTCAAATTTTGAATTCTAGCCATCATAAAATATCAATAGTTTTTTTTTAATTCTATGGTTTAAGCATATTAAAAACAGTGTGTAATTGTAACCACAATCAATTTTAGAATATTTTTTTTCTTATACTTATTATTAATAGCTAACTTAGATGGTATGTTTAAGACAAGCTTTTAAGACCCCAAATGCTAATCTTTCTGGTAGCCAGATAACTTCTTATTCTTTTTTTAACCACATTTTCACCCATCTCTTCAGTGCTGTTTTCATGAGGGCAAGTATTGAGTAGGGCCATCTCATGTGAACCAATTATTCTTAGAATAGGGCTAGATAAAATGCCAGCTCCAAATATATTGTCTATGGCTTATATATGTTCTTGGTCCACTATAGAGGCATCAGTACAGTTTTACTGGAGAACCTTTCAAACCATTCCCAGTGATGCACATTTTTCCTGCTAGGTAAACATCAAGCCACTTGCTTTGAATTAGTGCACCCAGTGGCATCTTCTGGGTAGATTCTCTCTGGTCACAGTGAATTTTTTCAAGAAAGTAATATCCTTAGAACCACTCTATTTGTGATGGGCAATTTAAGAGAACAGTGTGTGGTTGTGAAATTTTGTTTCCTGCTTTAAAGTCCCCTAAGCACCCTAGGGAAAAATGACGCAGAAACTAGGGATGTTGAACACAGCTTACAAGGACAGTGCTATGGGGAAAGCACATGGAGATCAGTGACTTTATCACTTTCAAAAAGGTCAAAAGTTGATTGATGACAAACTTTGTTCTGGACATTTTTCAACTTCACAAGCAGATGGAAATGTCAATTCATAGTGCTTTGGGGGTTCATTCCATGAAGTCAAAGTGTCAATCAAGTTTTCTATTTAAAGGTTCTCAAATGATTGAATAGCAGTGTGTCACAATAAAGACCCGGTTCATGGAAAACAAGAGACTGGTTTTGCTACCAAGACAATTTACCTGCTCTTGTAGCCATCTCAGTGAGCCAGCTTTTGGCAAAAACTAACAAACAAAAATACACAGCATGACTCTCCTGCCTCACACACTTTATTCACCTGACCTTGCTCGATGCTACTTGTTTCTGTTTGCACAAATGAAGAGGGATATAGAAGGGCAGGGATATTATGACATAGAAAAAGTGAAAATAAAAATGAGGGAGATACTATCAGCCAGCCAAACATGAATTTGAAAATTGTTTCCAGCACAGATTTGACAAATAAATTCAATGTAATGGAGGATACATTGAAGGTGATAAGATAGTTTATAAAAATTATATACAAGCTTGAAAAACACCTGTATTTTTTAGGTGCCCCCTTGTATATACAAATATGAGTTATACAGGGATTGTAAGCATGAGGCAGCCACACCAACTTCCTTCCCATGGGTTCATTTTAGAACAGATGCCTGCCTTTGTCCTGTCTTTCTTCCTTATAGTAGTGTTCCTCAATATTTTTTCTTTAGTGATCAACAAAATTTGCTCTTGTGAATGTATTTCAAGTCCCTCATCGCATGAGTTGTTTCACGTTCGCATCACTGTTTTTAGGACTACATGTGATTCTATTGTGTGTAAGTGCCAGAATTACTTCATCCATTTTTCTACTGAGGGGCCTTTGAGCTGTTTCCAAATAATTTCTATTGTGCTGCAGTGAACAGAAAAGAGGCTATGTCCGTTCATGCTTTATCGTGTACTTCTTTGGGATATATATCTAGGAGAGGCATTTTTAGGTTATATCTTCTTGGTAACATCGCCATTGATCAATTGCCACTAGGCCTCCTACACCTTACTCATCACTGTTTTTGGATCACTTGTTGTTCCCTTGTCCCTGAGTTGGTTAACACCCACTTCCTCCTCTCCCCACTCCCAGGTATCCCCAGAACTGTCTGTCTGGTTGTTGTTGTTTATCCCAACTATATTATCTAGATAGACTTGCAGAGATAATAATATGCACACAAAAAACAAGATAGAGAAAAACAAAGCAATAAAAGATAAGGAAGCAAAGCAAAGCAATAATAACAGCAACAAAAACAAGGGCAAAAAAATAGAATGAAAGGCTCCTGTAAATAGTTCATTTGTTCACCCTGATGAATGTATTCTGATTGAATCTGATGGGATGCCATGCCCTGGCCCCAAAGTCTATTTTTACTATTCCTTGGGAACTTTGTTGCTCTGCTTCCATTGATGTTCTGTTTCACACCCTTAATGTTTCGCCTTAGTGTGGTGGAGTCAGATAGGACATAAATCCTGCATTGTGCCTCAACTGTAGGCCTCTGTAGTGTTATGGGTGAGTGCGGGATGGCTTGTCTCATAGTGTGGTCCACTTTATAGTCCTCTTTGGGATTTGGCTGCTCTGAGCAGGAATATCAAATGTTCTTTTTGATGGTGAATATATATGACACCATTCTTCTTAGATGTATCATTCCTGGCATAGTAAACAATACAATTGATTTAACATAGACAATACAAATCCATTTTAGTTCACTGATGTCTGGAATATTGATCTTTGTGTGCTTTATTTCAGTTTTGAAAAACATAATTTTCCTAGAGCATTTTCACATTGTAATTATTAATTAATGTTTTTAGTTGTGTATCCCCCTTGTGAATCATGCCACAATAACAAATGAAAGTCCTTTTAGCCTTTCCCAGTTCAAATCATTAAGGTCAGATCTACATTAAAAAATAGAACAAAAACAGTCTTTTTCTCAGTCATATTTCTATCTGAGGGTTCATCATCTGTCACTATATCTGATCTCATCCTATTATTCATAATGTTTCCAGAGGTGAACCCCTCAGAAATGAACTGCCTCATCCTTATTCATTCTCGGCTCTCAGTATGCAGGCTCTACAGGCTCTACTGAGAGTCAGCAAAAGTTACCATTCTCGTGCTTGAAATATTGGTGCCTTATCTTTCACCATTATACATATATAGGCAAATTATGGGGAACAGTTTATGATAATATTTAAATATATGTTGATAGAGATGTCTCCAAATTTTGACTTTAATATTCAATAAAGTAACTCAAGAGAAGTATAGTGTGATAGTTTTACTTTATGTTATCTAGAAGTACCTTGATAAAGGTAAGTGCAGAGTCCAAATTTTCATTCGGGTCATACCTTCTGATGGCACCTTCTTGCACATGTGATTCTTTCTATAAAAAAGAAAAGAGGTGTCAAACGTCTTGCCTTCTGCTAGAACCACACTCCACTTCTGGTTCTTGGTTCTCTTGTGATATATATTGCTTGTGAATACCAAAAGCCATCACGAACTATTAAACTTGGATACATTCTGCTTTGCATACACCTGTGTGGGACCTTCTTGCTTCATATCCCTGATTCCTGTTCATCAGTCCCCTGCAGCTACATGAGTCAGGAGAAGCCACCAATTTACATTTGACCTATGAACTTGAACTGGATTGAACTTATCTACTTCTATAACTGTATAGCCATTTCTTGATAACTATCTTCCTGCACACATAAACATAAAAGCATCACTTTTACATCCCTAGTGATGATAACCTAACATGTAAAATCATATGTATATTTCTCTCTGTTCAATATGTGAGTAAAAATGAGCATTTTCAGGAGATAGAACTTTCCTTGTAAGAAACCATAATTATTTATTTATTATTTTGCCTGCCCTCATAGAGTAATTTGCAATATGTAAATGAATTGAAATTTTGGCAACACAAGTTATTATCCTGTGTTTTAAAACAAAGAAAATATTTATATGTATGGACACAAATATTTTTTAGCTATAGCTTATCTATACATGAATGGATATGGGTCAAGAAGAATTACCTTAGTTTTAGAAAAGTTCATTTGAATACCTTCTTTCATACAGTTATATTTGAACATAGTAAACTGCACAGAACTGTATGTAATTCATGTTTAGCTACTATCTATCCACAGACAAATGGAAAAGGAGAATCATATCGAATTTGGCAAATTCATCCAATCAAGCAATTGATGTAATTGCTAAATATAAAGAGCTTTCAAATAGCTCATGAAAAAAGAGACTGAAATATAACGGATTCCTTTTCCACAACATTTTTGAAACTTCCTCTTATAAAATTTTGAATTTGCATGTTAAGAATACAAACACAATATAAAAGTAAAAGTCAAAAATGTTGCTTATAAAATATAAGGTTTCAACTCATAAATGGGAAGACTTACTCCAAACAGAATGCATTCAAACATATCTTTGAGATCACTGGGTTATTGGAAACAAGTTTTCTCAATAAAATTTGTCTCTGTCTCTTTAGGATGTCTTTAAAGTAAAGGTAAACTGTAAAGAGTACATGAGGGGAGCTTCTGAAATTCAAGACTGACAGGTCAGCTCAGTATATTATGACAAATATATTTATTTTAAGATTTCAAATGCGTACTCTTGATAGACTTTTATGAAAGACAGAGGATCATCACAGATTACACTGATTAATTCCATTTCTCTGTGGATATGTTAGGAAAGAGTTTTAATAAAATTGAAAACTATTGTTATAGAAAATAGCCAGGAAAGTTGAACAAAAGTTATTGCTGTTGGTTTATTTTCCCCCATCATGAGCATAAAATTCACTCATTTTTAAAGGTAACAACGGCTTGCTGGTAAGAATTTTACTAGGAAACATTGCCCCATCTAGCCTACAGCTCTGATTGCACTCATTTGGACTTTTTTACTTTAAATATTTAGACATTTAAAGAAATGTGATCTGAGTCTTTTGAAGAGGATGGAGCTGCTGTGTTAATGTGCTGTAAAAGGAAGAGAGAATGCTATGTGGGGAAGGGTTGCAGATGGAGGGAGAAACTTCCGAAGTCTATAGACCTGGATGAAGGATATAGAGGGAAATAATAGCTTCAGATTTTGATCCATTTAAGCCAAACTTTCTGATTTTGTTTCAGTAAATTGATCACAGCAACTCCAAAGTTTAGATTTGAAGCTTAAGGGGTAGTGATTTTTGGTTTAAGGAAATTAAACTCAGAAAGAAGGATGAGAATGTTTGTACAACTTGATGCATGGAATCAATGTCATTGTATCGTACTGGTAGAAATGGAATTGGCTCATGTTCTGCTCTGTATAGTGTCATCATCAATGACACAGAATAGCTTTTCTTTCTTTTTGAAAGAAAAAAAAATTTTGTATACGGATATAATCTTCAGTCAGGTAGCATAATTGTTATTCAAATAAATCATCCTATTTGGGGGTATAACAAGATTCTAGGCTTACTTAACTTAAATTTCAAACATTTTTATGACTGCAGCTTATAAAGGTCCACATTCTTAGCATTCAGGCCACAGACAACCTTTTGACCTGGTATTTGCTGATCTGAACAGCAACTATACATGGGGACTGGACATATCCACGTGGAATATATAGTAATCCAATCAGCTTTATCTATATCTGTGAGGGAGAGGTTCGATATCACATGTCAGAAAAATGGTAGTAGGATAACTGTGGAACAGGTCATCTTATTGTTGTACTGTAACTTCAAATAGAAGTTGAAGAAAATTAAAACACACCCACAGGAGCAACAGACCCTGGGTATGTTCCAACTGAACTTAGATGCCACCACAGGAATAGATTTGATATTTTGGACAAGCCCGAGAATTTATGAAATGGTATCAACATAACCATGTAAGTAAACAGAGAGAGCAAAAGGTAATTTATAGCATGTTCAATACGTTTCCAATTTTATTTTGTGTGATTGGTATTCTAATGTATCATTCTGCAGTGTGTTATGGTGAATTATTGAACTGCTTATTACATATACCTATGTTAAGATAATTCCTTCTTTATTCATTCCTTCTCACTAGTATATCATACACAATTGTATATCTATATCACAATTGTCTACCCATATTTTTTCCCTCAGTTAGCATGTAGATTGATTTTAATTTCTTGCAATATGATGCTGTCAACAAAGAATACCCTTCGTCAAAGAGAATAGATATAGAGTGATGTCATTCTCATGTAACATTTTGAAACCTGTTAAACAATGTCTAAGGAAAATTCACTTTAAAGACATTAAAGTACGAACTTAAAACCTTATACTTTGCATTTCTTATACATGAGGGTTGGAAGTGATTATTGAATGCTTGCTTTCTACATTAATTTTATGAACATTCTTTTAATATTAAATCATGATGATAATGGTTGTTACAAGTTCTGCTAGATGTCTCTTATCATATTAATTTACTTAAATTTCATTGCTAGCTGGCCAGTCTTTTTTGTTTCTTTTGCTGGACAATCTTTATGACATTAAAGTATACTGATTATTTTGACAGAATTTCTGTGGAAATGATCATATAGCTAATTTTATATGAAATTAAGTGCATTTCACATAATAAATTATGTGCATTTCACTTTGTAAAATATATGCATAATTATATACTTAAGGACATATACTTAAATATTTAAAAAATTGTTTTGTTAGGGTTCTCTGGGGAAACAAAACCAGGACACTAATAATTCTCTATATATTTATTTATATAGAAAGACATCTAGCATAGGAAATAATCTGTTAACTAATTAATAAAGCAGTACAAATGGCTCGGTGCAGCTCACTTCCGTGAGACAGCTAGAAGACTGGCAGTCCTTCGAATCTTGAGGTTCACCAAGTTGTCCTTTGTAGAGCAATTCAGGCTATCTGGTCACAAATAGCAAACAGCAAAACAGGTTGCCATCAGTTAGCCAGATGACAGAGTCCAACAGTCCCCAACTCAAGAGATGTATATTCCAGGAGCATGGTGAAGCCAGACTAGAAGGAACCTCAAGTCACAGCAACACAATCCATGCATTAGGCATCCCACAGGTAATGTAATTTGGAGATCAATCAATAGGACAAACAAGTCAGCCAGTAGTTCTGAAGATCCAAAAGCAAGAAGAGTAAGAATGGGCTTGCTGAGCCATTTATATCTCCGCCCTTCAATTGATCTTACATGTATTCATGGGCCATGTTGTCACAAAAAATATACTTATCTTCTTTGGCCATGTTGGCACAAGCCTACCTATCACACTTCTATAGATTATGGTTACTGATATTGTGTTTACTGTGATTTTTATCTAAGCTCCTAAGTGATATTGACTTGTAATGGTGTACTATTAGTTTTTTATATTACTTTTTTGGTCTTCAAAAAGGAGGATCTTGGTGCGGTGTGAAGCACTGGGCTGTGATCTACAGTCTGCATTTATCTCCACAAAAGAAAAAGTAAGTTTTGCATTCATGTCCACAAGTAGTTTTAGAAACCCACAGGGCGCTGTGATGACATCTTATTCCCTCAAAGGCAGTGAGTTTGAAGTTTGGTCATTTGTTTTGCTATAAAGTTTACACGAGTCTTTTAAAATGAATTTTGGACTGTCTCCTCCACCTTATTCTCTAGAAAACACTACATACTAGAATGACATGCTAGATGGAAGTTTGGTTAAAGTGTCTGTTAAAGTGTCAAGTCTGATGACACTGTTATGATTGTTTTAAACACTATTACCAAGTTGATTTTCATGTATATTAGTTTATGGATATTTTTGTTCTTCTTTTGAGTCTGGTTTCATAAGTTTCAGTTCAAAAAAGTTATCTTAGTTTTTCAGTATATTGGCATATATTTTATACAGTGATTAGTATTGTTTTAAATATCAGAGTAATGTAATTGCTTATCCTAATATTGTATATTTATATTTTTATATTTTTCTTAATTAATCTCAGCAGAAGTTTATCAGTTTGGGTAATTATTTTTATAAATAGATAATTATTTTCTGTCTGTGAAAATTTTTATGTTTTAGCTGGACTGATGTTTGTGCTTTACCACTTGTAGTGTAGTAAATATGCTAATAAATGTAAAACTAGTATCTTAAAAATGGTAACTAGTATTACTATTATCACTAAATTTTCTTATGCTTTATACTTATTGTATTTTTTGTACTTTTTGAAGTTTTATTACATTCTTATCATTTATTTTCTAGGTTAAGTTAATTTTTTGACTTTATCCTCCCAGTGAAAAATGACTACTCATTTGCCATTAAGTGTCAACTAATTTCATCAGATTTTGTTAAATCATCTTTACAAGCTATGGAATATTTTATCACTTCCAATATGGATTCTTCTTTCGCCTAAAATTTATTTGAAGTGTTTTGAAATTCCAAACATAAGCTCTCTTAGCTTGAATTTGGTCTCCTGCCTTTCTTCACAGTTGCCTAGTAAGTCCAGCATGATAAGGACAGGCATCATATCCACCTAGTGTGATGTCCTGGAGGAGTAAGCTTTAACATGGCTCTCTAATCTATGTACGATTAAAGTAAGCTTCTTTAATCTACGTCTCTGTAACTTTCATCAAATAAGGGGTTGGACTGTACAAATCAGGCATGTGTAGCACTAATAGAAAGAGTTGATCAATTTTTAATTGTCATTCACCTGGCTATAAGGATGAGTTAGGAGGATAGAGAAATCCAAGGATCATTGAAAGAAGATCCATGTGTATAGCTCCTTCAAGGCATGTATCTGAAGTGGTGGAGGCTAAAATGACAAGACGTCCCGCTTGCATTCTATGAAATACTTTTTTGTGGGGGGAGGACATAACTGGTGGGAGGGAGTGGGAGGCCCAGCCTTGCTCCTGGAGAGCTGCTGCTGGATTTGAACCGCCAAGTCAGTGGACCGCAGTCCCGCACTCAACCAGTACACCACCGGGCTCAGTCCCTCTATGACAATTTTTCGTGCTCCATATAGACCAAAGTTTTAATCAAGAACCTCCCCCCAACATCCAACCCCGGCCCTGGTCAATGGAGTCCCACTTAGAGGCAAGACAGACCTTAGTAAGGGGATTATAGGACAGAAAAGATGTGACCCACTAAGACTGAGGCAGAGTTGTTGGCTGGCTTCCTGGTCCCCAGAGGCAGATGATGAAGGACTATGTGGTTAAAAGCATAAGAATTGGGGCTGAGCCCCGGTGGCGTAGTGGTTGTGCGCGGTACTGCAGCCCACTGGGACGGAGGTTCAATTCCAGCAGTGGGGCTGGGCCTCCTACTCCCACCACCGGAGAGCAGTGATGCCCAAAAACAAAACAAAAAAAGCATAAGGAAAGGAGGTGATACTGTGTCCAATGACTAGATCTTGGATTGTCTTGTTCTGTTAACTTTCCTGATAGACCCATTCCCCCTTTAATTATGGTTTTACTAGTAAGTTCTATGAGGGCCATCACAGCACTTTATAGAAATAACAGTGAAGAAAGATGAGGTTTACCCTATGGCATGTATGGAAGCCAAGTAGGCCTAATATCCTGCATTTGCAGATGGGTAGAATATAAATATCAAAACATCATAGTGTTTAAATTTTGCAGCAATATAGTGAATTGGTTAATTTGGTTCTTCTACTCATACTTTGTTACTCTCTCCAAATATCCTTTATTTTCTAGATTGATCTGCCTAAGAAGGTGAAAGAAGATAATAATTGAATTATATGGGTCAGCTGTAACATAACAGGGTTAATTGTGCTTGTCATCCTCCTGGGTATATAAGGAGCCATGTATCATCTTAGAAGCACGAAATTGGCAGAGGGTGTTACTACCTGCAGGAAATAAGTACTAGGTGTATCCTTGATCTATAGACAACTATGCCATCAGAGGAGTGACAGAGAGGAGCAACAATAGAATTAGGATCCAGAGCAAAAGACAGAGAATTGGACCTTGCAGCCCAGAGAACAGATAAAGCTAAGTGTTTGGGGACAAGTTGTCAGTTTATAGAATGGGATAACTAGAGGCACTTAACTAAGAGAGTTGGGTTTTCTGATCACAGACTTGGAGCTACGCCACTTAGATTGAGGTTTATAGTGGGGCTGATAGGACTCCTTGGTGATAGAGGGCAAGTGTCAGCCCAGCTTCAATAGAGAGAAGGTGGACTTGGTTATAACAAGGTTTCCATAGTAATCAAAGCATCCTGTCTTGTGTGGACTTATGGTTACTTAGTCATGGTGTCCCTAGGGGTGGAATTCATGGGAAACTTACTAAATATTTACATGCCCTATACAGGCAGAAAAATGCTGGATCAAGTGAACAGTGGGACAGACAGTCACGATCACTCCATCAATTCCCAGACGTGAGCCTGTTTACAGACCTACAACCCCTTGAAAGAGGGGAAGGCCAAGACACTTGGAAGGAGAACCCTGCTACATCACCATAGTTTTATGCTGTTAGTCTTTCTTCTAGTCTTCCCTAGTCACAAGAGTGACTGTTCATGGAAGGAAAGGAAATAATCAAACTCTTCAGGAATTACTGGACACTGGCTCTGAACTGACACTAATTTCAGGACACCCAAAGTGTTTCGAAGGCCTGCCAGTCAGAGTGGGGGTTTATGGAGGTCAACATATCAATGGAGTTTTAGCTCAAGTATGCCTCACTGTTGGTTCAGTGGGTCCCTGAACCCAACCTCTGTTTTATTCCCCAGTTCCAGAATGCATCATTGGAATAGACATGTTAGTAACTGGCAGAACCCCCATATTGGATCCCTGAAATGTGGAAGAAGGTTATAATGGTGGGAAAGGCCAATTGGACACCAAGAGGATTGCCATTGCCTAGAAAAAAATAGTAAAACAAAAGCTGTACCTCATTCCTGGAGGGATTGCAGAGGTCAGGACCACCGTCAAAGACTTGAAAGATGCAGGGGTGGTGATTCCTACCACATCTTCATTTAACTTACCCATTTCACTTGTAAAGAAGACAGATAGATCCTGGAGAATGATAGTGGATTATCGTAAGCTTAACCAGGTGGTGACTCCAATTGCAGCTGTTGTCCCAGATGTGATCTCATTGTATGAACAAATTAATAATTTTCCTGGTACATGGTATGCAGCTATTTATCTGGCCAATGTCTTTTTCTCTATACCAGTCTCAAAGGATCGCCAGAAGCAGTCTGTCTTCAGCTGGCAGGGGCAACAATACACTTTCACAACTCTTCCCCAGAGGTACATCAACTCTCCCTCCCTGTGCCATAGTCTAGCCTCAATGGAGCTTGATCATCTGTCTATTCCACCAAGTGTCACTCTAGTCCATTATATTGATGATATGCTGATTGGACTAATAAGGAGGATGAATCAAAGATTTTAGATTCATTAGAACAATACTTTTATACAAGAGGTTGGGAAACTAACCTAACAAAGATTCAAGCATGCTTCATCTGGGTAAAATTTCCAGGGGTCCAGTGGTTTGGGGTATGTCGAGATGTTGCTGCTAAAGTGAAGAACAAACTATTGCATCTGGTCTCCCTCCAACAATGACACCAGAGGCACAACACCTAGTGGTCCTCTTGGAATATTGGAGGCAACATATCGCTTACTTGAGTGTTCTACTTCGAACAATTTATGAAGTGACACAAAAGGCCTCCAATTTTGAGTGGGACCCAGAACAAGAGAAGGCTCTGCAACAGGTTCAGGCTATCATGCAAACTGCTCTGCCCCTGAGATCATATAATCCAGCTGACCCAATGGCGCTAGAGGGTTCAGTTGTTGATAAAGATGTAGTGTGGAGTCTTTGGCAGACCCCTATTGGTGAGTCATAGCATCACCATTGGGATTTTGGAGTAAAGTCCTGCCATCTTCTGCAGGCAAATACTCCACCTTTGAAAAATAGCTCTTGGCCTGTTACTTGGGCTTCGCGGTGGCCAATGCATCACCATGGACCACCAAGCCATTATGAGGCCTGAACTACCCATCACGAACTGGGTATTATCTGATCCACAGAGTCATAAAGTTGGACATGTGCAGCAACATTCCATTGTTAAATGGAAATGATACATAGGAGATTAGGCCAGAGCAGGACCAGAATGTACAAGTAAGCTGCATGAAGAAGTGGCCCAAATGCTCACAGTCCAAACTCCTGTTACATTACCTTCTCTCTCGCAATCTGCACCTATTGCCTTCTGGGGAGTTCCTTATGATAATTTGACTGAAGAACCCAAAATCATGATTGGCTTCCAGGCGGCTCTGCACGGTATGCAGGTGATACTCATAAGTGGTCAGCAGTAGCACTAGAGCCCCTTTCTGGAATCTGCCTAAAGAACAGTGGTGAAGGAAAATCCTCTCAATGGGCAGAACTTTGAGCAGTACACCTAGCCATTCAGTTTGCCATCAAGGAGCAATGGTCAGACGTGAGACTGTTCATTGATCCATGGGATTTGGCTAATGGTTTGGCTCGATGGTCAGGGACTTGGTAGAAACATGATTGGAAGACTGGTGACAAGGAAGTGTCAGGAAGATGTATGTGGATGTACCTCTCTGAATGGGTCAAGAAGGTAAAGGTAACCGTGCCTCATGTGAATGCTCACCAAAGGGTTACTTCTGAAGAGGAGGTCTTTAGCAATCAATTGGATAAGATGACACACACTGTGGAGACTGGCCCTCACCTTTCCTCTGCTACTCCTGTATTGCTCAATGGGCACATAAACAAGTGGACATGGTAGCAGGAATGGAAGTTATGTATGGATGCAGCAACATGGTCTTCCATTCACCAAGGCTGATTTGGACACAGCCACTGTTGAGTGCCCCATTTGCCAGCAGCTGAAACCAATGTTAAGTCCAAAATACCAGATCATTCCTTGGGGAGATCAACTGGCAAGTTGGTGGCAAGTTGATTATATAGGACCACTTCCATCACAGAGGGGGCAGCTTTTTTTCTTACTGGAATAGACATCGTTTCTGGATATGGATTTTCCTTCCCTGCAAAAATGCTTCTGCCCAAACTACCATTTGTGGAATTACAGAATACCTCATCCATAGGCATGACATCTCACATAGCATTGCTTCAGATCAAGGAATTCACTTCACAGCAAATTCAGGGTGGCATTGGGCCCATGCTGACGGAATTCACTGGTCATATCATGTTTCTTATTCTGAAGCAGCTGGCTTGATAGAATAATATAATGGGCTCCTAAATACACAACTGTGGTGCAAACTATGTGGCCACAAATTGTGGGGCTGGGACAGTGTTCTCCAGAAATTTATATACGCTTTAAACGAGGAGCCAAAAGTTGATCCTGTGTCTCCAATAGCCAGAATTCATGGGTCCAGAAGCCAAGGGGTAGAAGCTGGAGTGGCACCACTCACTATAACTCCTAGTGACCCACTTGCAGCATTTTTGCTTCCTGTCCCAGCAACCTTATGTGCTTCAGGCCTGGAGGAAGGAACTCTCCCACCTGGAAACACAGCACAGATTCCACTGAACTGGCAGCTGAGAATGCCCCCTGGCCACTTTGGCTTCTCATGTCTTTGGATCAACAGGTCAGGTACTGAGTGGTGTGTTCGATCCTGATTACCAAGAACAAATTGTACTCGTGTCATAAAATGGGAGTAAAGAAGTATATGATTGGCATCCAGGATACCCCATAGGCTGACTTTTAGAGCTACCATGCCCTGTAATAAAAGTTAATGGTAAATTGTAGCAACCCAATCATGACAGGACATCTAGGGACCTAAGTCCTCAGGAATGAAGGTCTGGGTCACCCCACCACGCAAAAAACTGCAACCAGCTGAGGTGATTGCTGAGAACAAAGGTAATACAGAATGAATAGTAGAAGAAGGTAGTTATTACCCATCAGTTAACACTATATGATCAATTGCAAAAAAGATGGTTGTGATTGTTAGTATATTTTCCTTATATAGCTATTGAATACCTTTTTTTGTTCATGTATAATGTATCAGTTATAATTGGACTCAATGTGTTCTCATTTATATGTATTATAGGTGTTTGAAGTTAAGTATAAGTTTGATTTCATTGATGTCTGGGAATTATATATGGCTAAAGAAATGTGAACAGATGCCAAGCTAGCAAAGGGTGGATTGTGAAAGGTAGCTTTTATGTCAACATGGACAAAGACGATAGGAAGATTTGTTGCGACATGGCCAGTGAACATGTGAGATTGATTGAAGGGCAGAGATAGAAATGTCTAGACAAGTCCCGCCTTGTTCTTCGATCTTGGGCTGTCTTCTTTGTCCTGTGCCTCAATCTGCTAGCTACACTACCTATGGGACAACTAATCCATGGACTGTGTCTCTGTGAGTTGAGGTTCTTTCAAGCTCTGCTTCGCCACTCTCCTGGAATATACATCTCTTGAGCTGGGAACTGTTGGACTCTGTCATCAAGCTGATTATTGGTGACCTGCATTGCTGTTTGCTGCTTGTGACTGGATAGTCTAAATTGGTCTACAGAGGACTACTCAGCGATCCTCGAGACTCGGACTGCCAGTGTACTACCTGTCTCCCACAGTGAGTTGCACTGAGACATTTGTGATGCTTTATCGATTAATTAATTGTTTATTTCTTATGCTAGATATCTTTCTATTTATATATATATTTATATATATATATATATATATATATATATATATATGTTGAGCAACATCAAATTTCCTTGTCTCAAGTTAGAGAACATAGTGATTCGTAGATGCAATCAATTAGTTCTGATATCCCTAGACCCATAAAAATTGATATTAAAAATTGGGATTTGTCGAATAGTCATAAAAATAAATGTGTGCTGGCTGAGCCCCAGTGGTGTAGTGGTTGTGTGTGGGCCTGCAGCCCACTGAGATGGAAGTTCAATTCCAGCAATGGCTCCACAGAAGCAAAGGCTGGGCCTTCTACTCCTACGACCAGAGGGCAGTGATGCCCCCAAAACAAAAATAAACAAACAAATAGATAAATAAATATGTGCAATAAAATAATTATTAATGTTGTATTGCTATGGTAGACATATTATTGTGTATCTGAAGATGTTTCTTAGTGTTTTTTCTATGAAAAGAAGCTCAAACTATGTGACATACTCTAAGAAAACATTTGGTGAATTGGTATTAGGTATGGAAGCATACATATATAATTACTACAACATGATTTAAAGGCAAATTTATTATTGAAACTCATTTATAATCTCAGGAATGTCTATAGCTAATGCAGGGAGCTCACATTATCCAAATAATACACTACAGGTTCTTAAAACATAGAAAACTACACCTGTGAGATATAGGTTTATTTGCATCTAATAAGTATTACTAGCTGTAAATTGTTGAAGTACCTATCTTCCCTAGAAATGGATAAATGTCAGCCAATCAGCTGTTGTCATTCATTATTTTTATCTTCATTGTTCTTAAATCATATAGCATAATATTTACCATTGGTGTTTTTGTGTACAGCTTACTAATATCACTTTCATTAGACATGCACAATATGCAACTTCCAGCCACATTTGATTCCACTTTCCCAAGAAGCTTAAACAGAATTTTCTACTCCCTAGAAAATAGCTCTCTCTCTCCACACCTTTATTTAGTCTTAAGAACTTTGAATAATCATTGGTATTTGCTGGAGTGTATAGGCTCATCTCTTCATGCCATACATAAAAGTGAAATCACCTGAGTTGTACATTTTTGCTATTGAATTATTAAATTTAGCAATATATCCCCAATTATCTAATTTATTTTTGCTATTGAATTATTTAACTTGAGATATCCATGTTGCAGCATATATCAGAATCTCATGGTTACATTTTTATGTCTGAGTAGCACTTCACTATATATTATTTTGCAGTCTTTTACATACTCTTTGATCTATTGAACAATTTCACTAGTTCTATGTTGAAGGAAACATTCACA
This sequence comes from Nesogale talazaci, assembly GCA_004026705.1. Lineage (NCBI taxonomy): Eukaryota > Metazoa > Chordata > Mammalia > Afrosoricida > Tenrecidae > Nesogale > Nesogale talazaci. Next base: position 56,666 of record PVJH01009334.1, on the reverse strand, counting down.
TAATAACCATGGGACTGGAGGGCACTGCATACTTAATGACTTTTTTCTCAAATGCAGGATAGGTGCAGGAGGCATTTGGAGTTAAATGCAGAGACATTGAAAATACCAAACAAATAACCTAGTGTTATTTTTCACAAAGGCACTAGGCTGACAGGTTGTTTAATATAAACAGAATAATGTGTGTCTTGACATTTTCAAATTGTCTAGAAACTTTCAGAGATGAATACTTCATCATGCCAGTAGCTCTTTGGTGCTCATTTCAAAAAATGTAAAAACAAAACTTTTTCAGACTTAGATGCATATCTTTAGTTTTATGTTCATTCTAATATGACATCAAGCAAATCTTTTTTGAAAAAAAAATTTCCAATGTTAATTATCAGTTAGACATTTCAGGCATATTTGGAAATATACTTGTATACTTATATAAATTTAGCATTTGAATGAAACAGGAAATTGCTATGATGAGGTTTGGGGGGAATTGATTCAATAATGCAAATACTTTTCACACAACCTTGCTCATTTCCAGTTCCCAAATTTACAATGGCTCATTTATCAAGTATAAAGGTTAGCCTTTATTTAAGAAATATATTTTCCTTAAAAGAAGAACAGTGGTTAGTTCACAATTTTACTAAAGAATCCAATTTAGACAAACATACCATTATGTGTAAGAATTTAAACAAAGTATAATGTGAAAATATTCATTATGTCATCACACATATGGCTAATAGATTTCATCTTTATGATTCATGTAATTATCAGGTATATGTTTAAAATTGCTTTTGGCCAGTGACATTAAAAAGAATACATTGAAAGAGGCACTAAGACTGGCTAAAGAAAAATCAGGGCTGCACTTCCTTTCTCCTATCTTTGTCAAAAAAATTACCAGATGTTTCCTATTGTTTGTGAAAATGGCATCCAGTCACATATGGATTTTTTTTTCTGTACAAACAAATATTCCAGGTATTGTGATATGTAATAAGCCTACACTTGCCCAATCTCATATCAATAGTGTTCTAAAAGTTAGTACCATGAGTCAATAAATGGCACTATAAATAGAAGGTCCTTATGCTTCAGGAAGATGAGTAATAAGTTTCTGTGCAATAAATTAATAAGAAGGTTGCTAAGGTGAGGCAGAGGTGGAAAAAAAATGCTCTCACCACTACAGTGTTGAATAATGGAGAAAGTATCAAAAGAAGATGGACCGAGCACAGAATCACTGTACCAAATAGAACTAGCTCAAATTTCATAATTACAAAAGGCAGCAGATGAGAAAGAATCAATGATTCCAAAGAAAGAAGTCCAAGATACACTAAAAGCATTAGCCAAAAACAAGGCTCCATGGACGGAATACCCATTGAAATGTTTGAACAAGTTGATCAAGTACTAAGAGTGCTTACTTGTGTGTGCCAGGAAATTTGGAAGACAGCTACTTGGCCCAGACAAGAATAGATCTATATTTTTGTCCTTCCAAAAAAGATGAATTAATAGAGTGTTCAAATTATAGAACAATATCATTGGTGTAACACTCAAAAAAAACATTGCTATAAATAATCCAATCACAATTGCATTAGTACATTGTTAGGGAGCTAAAGAAAGTTCAGGCTAGATTAAGAAGCGAACATAGAACAAGGGATACCATTGCTGATTTCAGGTGTATTTTGACGGAAAGCAGAGAATAACATAAAGATCTTTCTGTTTCACTAACTATTCCAAGGTATTGAATCATGTGGATAATAACAGATTATGGCTAGCCTTGAGAAAAATGGAAATTCCAGAACACGTGGCTATGTTCATGGGGAACCTGTACATGGTCAAGGAAACAGCAACCTAGAGATCAAATAATGCATTGTGTTAGGGAAATCTGTTGCACAAAACCTCTGTATAGTATTGAAAACAAAAGAATGTTATTTTGAGGACTAAAATGCACTTGATCCAGGCCATAGTATTTTCAATTGTCTCATATGCATGTGAAAACTGGATATTGAATAAGGAGGGTCATAAAAGAATCCATGCTTGTGTGCTGTCTTGCTGGTCAAGAGTATTGTAAGTAGCATAGACTTGCAACAGAACCAACAAATATGTCTTGGGAAAAGAACAGCCAAAATGTTTCTTTGAGTAAAGAAGGACTTTATCTTACATATTTTACACATGCTGTCAGGGGACACCAGTTCCTGGAGAAGGCCATCATACATGGCAAACTAAAGGGGAAGACCTTCAACAAGATGGGTTGACACAAAGGCTGCAAAAATTGAATAAACATGAGAAAAATTGTGACAATGATGCAGGACCAGAGAACGTTTTTAGATCCTTTGTATGTATGTAGGGTCACAGGGAGTCCAAACCTACTTGCTGCCACCTAACAACAATATTCCAACATTCCTACAACTTACTGCAGCTCAGATTTCTCTTCTTCAAGTTGATTCTCAACAGAAATGATCGCAAGATGTGCATTAGACTTAAGTACCTAAATTAGTAAGAATTTCACAAATATCAACTTCCAAGCATATGCATCAACAAATGTCTGCATGTATCAGAAAGGCCCAAAACAGGCGTTCTTTCTCCAGAATAATTTCCACAACCCTACTTACCAAGGTGAGGGGATAAGAGGCACAAGTGTAAATACCCTAAATATATTTGCCAAATAAATGGTCAGACATTAGTGATTTTTCTCTAGATGCATTTTGATTTCAAATATAGAAAAGCTCCTAAAAGGGGGCATTGGAAAAACCAGCATATTTAGAAATAAATGCTGACAAAGTAACTGAAATAGCAAATGTTTACCCCAGATTAGCCTCCTGCCCATGCCATCATTGCACAGATTAAGATTTAGTGGTGTCACTGGTAACGGTGTTTAAGGGCAGCAGCTGCATCTATTTGTGGGGTCCGGGAAGATGCCTTGGCTGAGCTGGTACTGCATCTGTATGCATGATGTTCACACTTAGGCTTTTTATAGCTCTAATAAAGTCGACAATTTATGCACAGACATGCCAGAATCTAGAGCCAAGCAGGAGGAAAGCACTGGTGCTGAGACACAGGCATCAATGCTATCTGGTAGAAAAAATGTGCAGCTTTATGAAAAGCAGGAAACATGTTCTGTGACACACCTACAGAAGTCTGTTTTACAAAGTCTCTATTTCTATAATTCAGTAGAGATGTAGAATCTAATTCACTATTATTACAAGTGACAGACTAAGATTTACAGTCAGGATTGCATCATTTCTTTAACCATTCACACCATTAGCTATTTGAACTCAAAGTAGCCTAATAGTACAAAATATGGAAACCTGGTTGCACCATGGTTACACAGGGCTGCAAGTCAAAGGTCGGGAATTAAAAACCTCTAGGAGCGACAAGGCAGCAAGACTGGACTTTCTACTCTGCTAAACAGTTTCATTCTTGACACCCACAGGGGCTTCCTGCGAGTCAGAATTGACTCAGGGTTTTAAAAGCGAGTGAGGGAGTAACTGACTGACTAAGGAAATATTTCAAGACGCTGCTTTTCACTGCCAATGAAGAGTTACAGCTTCGGAAAACCACAGTGGGGGTTCAGTGCTGTTCTGTCCCAGTCAATTCAACGAGAGTGAGTTTGTTGTTGTTGCTGACATATTCATTTGGGGTTTAGTTCAAAGGAGATTGTTTACTCAGAAACACACTGTTCCTCTGGTTCCTTGACCCCAGTGCTGTTTCTCAATTCAAACTAGACTGGAAGATGTGCACAGATATAGAGAGGGATGGGAGCTCACAGACACTAAGAATCCAGAAACAGGAGAGGAAGTAGTGATACCAGGAGAGGAGGGGACCTGGGGGAGAGGAAAGCAGCAAGGGAGAGCAGATCTCAATCACCTAACCATACACCCCTCTAGGAGGGGAAGAACCACAGAAGGCATAGGGAAGGGAGACAGCGGTTGGTGTGAGAAATGAAAATAATATCATATAATCGATCAGGGGGTTGTGATAGTAGAGGGAGCGGGAGGCAAATAAAAAGAGAGCTGATACCAAGGTCTCACTAGGAAGTAAATGTCTAGGAAAGAATGAGGGCAACATATGTACAAACATGCCTGATTCAACTCCTGGGATAAGAGTTGTATGAATCCCCATTAAAATGATTTAAACAAAACAAAACAAATGATATGGTATTCATAAATAATACTCAAGGAACAAGAAGGAACAGCAAGTACATAAAGTTGAGATTTTACATAGTAATGAGAAATGTTTGCAAAAAGGATTGCCTTATTAGATTAAAAAAATCCCAAGACTCAAAGAGCTTGGAAAGCCCTCATTAGGTTCCATGTGACAGAAGGCACTTTGCAATAACCAACAAGTGAAGGGAACCCCTTGTCCTTGAGTTGATTGCCACTCATATCCACCCACAACTGGAGAGTGAATCCTGTTGCCTGGGAACCCTAGATAAACTGAATAGTACTGCTTCCGAGGGCTTGCAAGACTGTAAACCTTTAAGGTAGAAGACAATTTCATTTGCTGGGGAGCAACTGCTGGTTCGGTTAACTGGCCTTGTGGGTGTCCCCCAATGCTTATTCCACAGTGCCCCCAAGACTCTGTGATTCAAATCTCAAAGACAGCTCCACAGACATTCAACTAAATTCGACTCATACTGAACCTTTGTGACCTTTCTGATGCTGCAAATCTTTACAGGAGCATGTAGCCTTTGTCTTGAGGTTAGTAGCCTTACAAAGCTTACCTGACAATAGGGCAAGCACACATAAAATTGATCCCTCTAAGATAGCCTTTCGACATTTGTTTCTAAAGATTTCTAATTTGTCAATAAATGGATACTTTAAATTAAAAAAAATTTCTTCTTTGTCCTAAGTTGAAACATTGCTAAAGGTACTGTTGCCGTGTACATGTATGCATAGTAAAATAAACAGCATCTCCCTTGATATGCTTTGTTACCCATGAATGATGAAAGCCTCTTTCAAAATGAATCCTAATATTTCTGTCTCCATGTCTTAGTGCCCCAGGTATGCTGTAGCAGAACATTAGATGCCTCATAAGGACAAACTCTAGAAATCGTTAAGGTATTGGCCAATTCACATAAAGCCATTAACTTTAATGGAAGATGCTGCCAGCAGGGGCCTGTGTTGTCCTATCTGAGGTCACAGCAGTGAAAAGCTTATGAAAAGCAGAACATGTCAGCTGCAGTACTGAATGATGATCCTCATAGATCGGAATACTATTTAGGAAGTACAGCCTTTCAAAGTAGAATCAATCAGAAGTAAGTAGATTGAGTGTTGCTAAAGGAATCTTAATTACGTGGGGTGGGGGGGTGTGCATAATTCAAAATGAGACGAAACAATACCAAATAACTATTAATGATCAGAATGTGGAAGTTCCAAAATCTGAATCTGTGAAACTTGAAATTTGTAAAAGTAAATGCATAAAGGTCACCATCAAAGGCACTGAAAAGCTGAAATGCTCTATCCTACATTGTTTGTTTTGAATAAATCATATGATTTGAATATTAGGAATGGCACATTCAAGAGGTATGGTGTCACACAAATTATATTTAAAAATTAAAGATCTGTCAGGAAATGCGGTGTGTCTGTGATAAAATAATATTTTACTTGCACAAAGAAATCTAATAAATAAAACTATTATTCATCTTAATATTTCTTGAAAGTATTAAGACGCAAGGATGTCACTGTGAGAACTGAGGAATATCTGCCCCAAGACATGATCTTTTCACTTAATGCATGCATGTGAAAAGGAATAAGTGCTTTGAATTATGGAGCAAGTGGAGATATGGAAAGTACCACAGACTGACAAAAAGACCAACAAATATGTCTTCAAAGAAATACCACCAGAATGTGCTTTACGAACAAGGATGGTGAGACTTTGGCTCATGTACTTTAGTATCTGAAGAGGCAGTCCCTGGAGAAGGACATCACCTGGTACAGTATAAAGGCATGCGCAAAGAGGAAAAATCCCAAAAATATTGATCAGGATTTTTTGCAAAAATGGTTTGAAAAGTAGCAATGCCTGGATGGCACAGAACAGGGCAACATTTCTTTTGTGCATAGAGTCTCCAGAATTGTTAAAAAAATGTTGAGGATATCAATAACCTAAACAACCACATTCAAATAAAATAGCATTTCTTGTTTTCATGGTATCTATTATAATTTTTAATTAAAGAGTGATATACCTGATTGTTACATTTTAGCAATCCATTTCCTCCCAGAATTGTAATCCAGACTAAATAAAAACTGAAACAAGAAACATACATGTGGAAATAATCATCTATAAATTACTTTACCTTTTATTTTTGAAAACTGTATTCACATTATATTTGAATAAAATGTGTTCTAATTTTTTTTTCATAACATGTAAATTTACAATATTATAATGAATTAAAATGGGTTGGTTTTAAAACCCAAAAGGATACTGTCAAATTATATAAAACCTTTTTTGTTCTCTTCTTCTGTATAAAAATTCTAAGTTAATGAAATTTATTCACATGGGACTTGATCATATTAAAAGCATATTTTTCAAGATATATTATGCAAATCTGCATAAAAATACTAATAATGTTCATTAGCAATTGATTCTCCTTTATTCTCTCATTCTGGGTTAATGTTTTACTTTTTTTGGGGGGAGCATCACTGCCTCTGGTGGTTGTGGGCGCTACCCAGTGCTGCTCCTGTGAGCCGCCACTGGATTTGAACCGCCAAGCCTGCAGGCCACAGACCCAAACTCAATCACTTACGCAACCGGGGCTCAGCCCCTGGGTTAGTGTTTTTTAATCTGCCTTTCAACAAAATGTCAGAAAATTCCAAGGAAACTCTCCTTTCCTTTGTGTACAATATATGCAGTGGCAGGAAATTTCTACCCCAAACAGAATGATATTATAAAATAATCTCATTTTAAAGTTATAGTCTCCTCAGTATTGCATGAATTAAATAGTAGGATACTGAAACAGAGCAAACCAACCTCTCATTTAGTAAACACATGCTGAAAAATCCAGTGGTACTATTGCAATTGGCTATCGAATTGTATTTTTTCCTGGACAGTCACTAAGGTATACAAACTTTGACAACACAAAGCATAGTTCAACATGGGTAGAGGGGATTCTATAAAGAATTGAAGTTAATATACATTTTATTTATATATATTTTCTTTAATAAATCCAAAGATTCAAAACTTGATTCTGATGTCTTAAATATAAATGTATGGATATATCAGAATAAATACTGATGTTCTAATTTTGTTGAAAAAATATCTATATGCAAAGAGTTAGAGTCAACATAGATTGAGCACCTTGAATGTAGCTGCAGGAGTAGTTTGATTTGTGTTTTGACACAGTAAAACCCTGCTGTAGTTCTTGGTTATAGAATTAGATTTCCATTGTAACTCCTCATGTAATAATTAATCTTCATGTATACCAACACAAAGAAAACTGTCTGAGTTCCCTCATCCCAGGACTAACTACAAATATTTAATGCTGGTGTCAAGAGTCTCTTTGCTGAATGATACAACCAACTTTTGGGATTAAAAAAAATCACGTGGGTCTTTTGACAGTGCTTTAATATCTGTACTATGTAAGTGCCAGTATAAATGATTCCTTTATGGAGATTCACCAGTGTACTTTTGATGCCATCTGAAGGCACAGAAGCGAGAATATTCATAATGAAAATAAATAGAACCATATCAAAATCAAACAATGGAAATAATTCACATTTTTTTTGGCATCACTGCCCTCTGGTGGTCGTGGGAGCTACCCAGCCTTGCTGCTGCTGGATTTGAACCACCAAGTCAGTAGGCTGCAGTCCCACACTCAACCAGTACGTCATTGGGGCTCAGCCCCACTGGGGCTCAGCCATAATTCACAAAATTTGTGACATCAAGATAATGTTTGACCATCTTCTTTCCTCCTCTTTCATAGTCTATATCATTTACGTAAGCTTTCCTCTTCAATAGAAAAAGTAGAACGAAAATTGCAGTGAAGGCATATTCCCAGTATCTCCCCAAAGGATGACTTTATAAGTAAAATTAAGACATGCATACAGGAGACAAAGGATTGTAAATTTCCAGCGAAGTTTCCATTTCAGCCTAGTACTCAATATTAAAAATAATGTAGACTAATATAACATTGATATTTCACTATATAGCCCATGGCCTAAAAAACTGAAAGTTAGTTTATGGTCTGAATAGGTGTGTGGTTAAAACTGGTCTTCCGTAAATACATTTGGAAAATTTCTCAACTAGCAAAGAAGCAACAAACTCACATAGAAGAATCACATCAGCCTACATGATCATGAGGTGTCAATGGGCTTGGGTAACAGACATCAGAAAACCCCAAACAAGCAACACACAGAAAACATATTGTTGAGAACCAGGGGGCTTAGAGCAGAAACCCAAAACCCATCTGTAGACAATGCGACATCCCCTTACAGAATGGCCACAAGGAAGGGATGAGTCAACCAGGAGCATCAAGGAAGCACACAATGACCCTCAGGTTCCTTCAGTCTTCTTCATCCCGCCCTCTCCCCCACTCTCAGGATCCCTAGCCTTCCTTTCGCTGCAGCTTAGGCAGGAGCATGTACACAGGACACATGGAATCCAGATCAGATAAATGACTGGGGAACAGAAATGGGAGCAGCTCTACCAGGAGGTTAGTGGGGAGATTGAGAGGAGGGAGAAAGAAAGCAAGGGGTAAGGAGCCAGGGTTGGTGTAGAGTATGAAAATAATATTAATTTATCAGTCATGCCCCCCCCCCAAAATATCCATTTATAATTTATCACAGAGTCTTGAGGGTTGGAGTGGGATTAGGGGAGGTTAAAAAGAGGATCTCGGGACAAAGCCCCGGTGGTGTAGTGGTTGTGTGTGGGACTGTAGCCCATTGGGTTGACGGTTCAATTCCAGCAACAGCTCTCCAGTAGCAAGGCTGGGCCTCCTACTCCCACCAGGGGACAGTGATGCCCACACACACAAAAAAGAGGATCTCAAATAGAATGTAAATGTTTAGAAAATAACGATGGCAACATATGTACAAATATGCTTGATACAATTGAACTATGATTTTTTATAAAAGCTGTAAGAGCCCTCAATAAAATGATCTGAAAAAATACACCTGGCAAACTGTAGACATCTTTGATCCTAACAAGGTCATGCAATTTTCAGCGAAATTTGCAAAATTCACATGCAAAATACTAAAATAAATAAGTAGATAAATAAATCAAAGTGCTCACTAGATACATATAGTCAAAAATGGAAAAGGCACCTAGGATAATCTTTAGTTTTAAGAAAGATGAATTTGGGCTGAGCCCCAGTGGTGTAGTGGTTGTGCACAGGACTGCAGCCCACTGGGTTGGAGGTTCAAGTCCAGCAGCAGCAATCTAGGAGCAAGGCTGGACTTCATACTGCCACCACCAGAGGGAAGTGACGTCCCCCCAAAAAGATGAATTTTATGCTTTGTATTTTAAATAACTCTTTTCTTTTACAAAATTTTAGGGTGAAAATATCGCTCCAAATATTGATTATTAAGGATTTGTAAATATGCCACAATTGAATCATGCTTTAGGTTTTTCTTGAGGTTTTACAATAAAAAATATGAGCAAAATAAATGATTTTCCATGTATTACCATGTTCAAGAGGTACTATTGCTATGATAGCATATTTAGATTTAAAAAAATATATATATATATTTTCTATGAAAGTGTATTTAGGTTTAAAATACAGATCTACTAAATAAGTCATGCTATTAGTAATCATCAACTTGTGACTATGCTAATGAGGAACTCACATACACATTTATATATTTGCATGTATATCATGTTAGTTTTCTCTGAAGAGTATGTGTATGCAAGCATACATACATATCTATGTGTTCATACAAAAATGATTTCTATATGGACAGTATAGGTATATACATAAATATATAGATAACCACATAGATACATGACAATAAGACTGCGATTTCTATTCTTGTAAACAGTTACAGTCTCAGAAACCCCCAGGGAGTTGCTTTAGCTCAGCATTGTCTTGATGGCCATGAACCTTTGAGAGTACATAGACATAGCTCTCGGAAAATTTTATAGTACCTATATAGCTATTTAAAATTAGCTGAGAGGGTTTTATAACAGCAGTGTAGCTGCTGTTGCTGCATGTGTCATTGAGTCAATTCTGATCCACAGAAATCATACAGGCTAGAGAAGGAGCCCTACACTGTGCCTTTGGTGGAAATCTTTATGGGAAGATTTCAGATCACCTGTTCCATTGAGGAGGACTTAACCATAGTGCCACTAGGGCTCTTGAAATATCTGTACCGTGCAGGCTAAAAATTCAGGCAAGAGTTGCTGTTTTCCTCTCATGGAAAATGAGAGGAAAATATAAACGTTTAAAATGTGTAAGCAGATCAGACTTGGGGCAGAATTTCTTCTCCGGGAAACCTGATGTTTCTAATACCTTCCCCTGACTGGCACACACCAAATATCATCACTAAAAGTCAACTGTTTGTCCATATTAATCACATCTGAGAAATGCGCTAATAAAAACAACTAGACAACTACTTGACCTTTAAACTGAGAAGCACAGCCTAATCAAGCTGGCACAAATAATGAACCATCACAGTCAGCAAGAGGTCTCTGTACTTCTGAGACAGCTCTGAGGTGTTGGCCATGCTAAAATTGTGCATAAAAATGTAAACTTAAAGAACCTGTTTTTTTACCTTTTTCACAGAATAATACTTTGGTTCACATCTTTAAAGAAGATGATTATAACTTAAGAAAATAGGACAAAGAGCAAATTAATACCGATTACTCCAAAAATATCTTTCTTATTCCCTCCTTTATGTGTAGCTACATCTAAGCCTATTATCTTTTAATAAAAGCTCATTTCCTCTGTTTAAAAGTAGGATGTTGCATATGTAGCACATCTCCAGAGTCTGTTTTTTATTAACCAAATATTATGGTTGCTAAATTTATATTATGAGTACAAACATATCTCATTTGCTCTTTTATGAAAAACTCATAAAAGCAAAGATTTTAGAGAGGGCTTATTTTACTCTTTATTGCTGGACTAAATAAAATAAAAATATATAACTGACTATGTTAGGCTTAGTACATATATAGCTAAGACTTAGAAACCATATTCCACAAAAGTTCAATACAGACAATTAGAAGAAAGCCTGGGACATCCTGGATCGGTATACAAAGAACATGACTGGCTTTTTCCTAGTTCCTTGGCAAAGGAATTTTCATTTCAGCAAACTTATTGGCCTTACAGAACTTTATTCTCTCAAACCCATTGGCAAGTTGGAATAGAAAAACTGGCCATCTCTGGACTAGTTTTCTTGTCAGGTTAGCAATTAGCCCTGTCTCATTTTATATGCCTCCTTCTAAGGGTCAGAGTTACAAAGCTTATTTGTCTTCACCTAAAAATACACCCTCCCCATTAAACTTCATCCACATTAAAGGTGGTCTTCTCATATCTCCTCTCTCTCACTTACTAAAGGACTCATTAATGAAGTAGGTGGGATGTTTCTCTGGTGGCAGAACTGAAGACTGTGATGACCTACTCAAATACAGAAAAATCTGTTGCTCCAAAGACAACAGAAGGACTAGCAGAGCATCAGAGTCCAGATTAGACAAAGACAGCCGGGGGTGCATGTGATCTTGCACTAATGTCAGGACAAGAATGGGGAATCTAACCCCACACCTTGCATCCTCTGGCTCTGACACACATCCTTCTTTGAAGGACCACTTTTTCAAGCTAATGGGCAAGAATGTGGTTACAGAATAAAGAAAGAAGCACATCTAACTTTTTCAGAAAAATGCATCATACAGAACTTTTTCAGAAAATGAATTCTGTTGTATGCTGAAACTTGAGATACTATTATTGATGAGACAATTAGCACCTTAGATTTGTGTGAATCTTTGGAAAACTAGAATCTGACCACTATTTTAGTAATGGTCATGGCACACCCATCAACAGAAATAGTTGTCGAGCATTTAGCATATACCAAAAATCATGCAAATAACTTTAATTCATAAGTATATTTAATGCTTATAAGAACTCTGTGTAAAGAGTATTTGAAGTACTTAACTATCAGTGCTCAAATATTTCTTTTTAAATATTACCAAATTGGATAACTGTCTGAGTGTCTTGAATAGTGTAAAATATACAGATAAGGGTTGTGTGCTATGATGCCAAAAGTTATAGTATCGCAAAACGAACTCATAGTTGTAGATCTCTGTAAACTATGTAAGAGAAACACTTGTGAATCACTGACCCGTAAGCCCTATCATGAGAAGAGACCTTCTATAATATTCTGATTTACGCTGATGTTTAGACATCATCTCCATTTTTTTTTTTTTTTAGAAAAAGACTCTAGAACAGAGAGGTTAAATGACTAATGTGGAGTCATACAGTTACAGTGACAGAAGACAGCAAAATCACTCCTCATTACATTTTGGAAATCTATTGATAACCATCTGAATAACATGTATCTGCACTGCCAAATTAATATTTCCTGGAACGCTGGCTATTCATGGGCTTCCGTTTTCCCCACTGGAGTCCACACACTTGGTGCCTGCTGTTTAAAATAACTACTTCCTAACTCATAATCTATATCCACCCTCACCATACTGATGAGGACGGGACTCCATTTGCCGTCCATGGTGCCCTGTGTGGTGCGAACTCCTGCAGCTCCCTCTACAAGCGTCCCTGTGAGCTGCAATCTCCTTCTGCACACTTGCACGGCTCATAAGGGCGAGCCGCAAGGAGAGCACAAAAGAAGCCCATTTATCCATCTTTCTGTATCTGGAATACATGTGGAGCTCAAATTGGTGGTTTGTCTCAGCTCTCCCTGCTAGGATAATTTGGGGTGATATTGCAACTAAACGCTATGTTTAAACCATGCCAGTCACACTGTGCATTTTAAAGACCACATTACAGAGTGCATTACCTTTTAACACATCGGAGTGTGTGAGTAAATCACAAAGCAGAATAGACTGCTTGCAGAGGAAATTATCTCACTATTAATTTCATAGTGCTATTCAAAGGCAGAGAAAGAAGCACCATTTATCTTACCTTATTTTTGGTTTGATATGATTTTCATTGTTGGTAAAGCCTTCCTAATGCTTTGATTTGTCTCAAAAATTGCTTCTTTCTTTTTGCCTCTTCTGTAGTTATGTATATGCATACAAACAGTCTCTTAGTCCCTACCATGTACAATCGTGGTACTTCTATTTTCCTTCTTTACTTTAAAACTATTATAAGCATCTTATTAATTCCTGCACAATATTCTCTCTAAAATGCCTAGATGCTCTGTATTTCTTTATTTTCCTTTTTATAGTTCAATTTGTTTCACAAAATTCTTTCTTAAGAGTAAAATATATTACTCTCTTCTGAATTATCATAATAAGTTTATTGGACACGCTAACAGCCCACTGCCAATAAGGTCTATTTAAAAAAAGACCAGAACTATTGAACAAAAATAATTTGTTTCTTTTAATGTCATTTTTATCCTATAATTTAATCATTTGTAGAAATACAATATCTTTCCTATTATTTATTGTTCCAAACCCAAATGTATTAGAGATGTCTTGGGCAGTCCATATAATTTTGCTTTGCCAAATGGTCAAAGATGTTTGTTCATTCGCTAGCTTTTGTTCCCATTTATAATAAAATGCAGCTCCTAGGTTTTGGTCAAATCATGCATCTCTTGACTTAATCATCCGCCATTACATCAGACATCACCATCACCATTATTTTCCAATCCCCACTCTGTTTCTGACACACTGGTTGTCCCTGCACTTAAAACTTAGATAGGAACATGTGATTACTGAAGGACAATGGTGTGCACCAAATTTGAACTAAATCGTCCAACATTTAAATACTAAATCCCTCATTTATATTTCTCCCTACAATTTTGTCATATAAACATGTGTTAAGATAAATTCTACTTTCACCTAAAACAATGAATGCCATATAGACAATTTAGACATGTAGGATCATTTAAGGGAAAAGCCTTGGTTTGGTAAGCCACTATAATTTTATCAATCAATAAATTCCAAATAAATTTGAGTTTCTTTGTTTCAATTTGATAGCTATCATTTTATACATATGGTATTTTGTCTTACCTTTTTGAATTACATTTATTTTATTTGTGTGTGTGTGTGTGTGTGTGTGTGTGTGTGTGGCATCATTGCTCTGGTGGGAGTAGGAAGCCCAGCCTTGGGCTGCAGTCCCACACACAACCACTACGCCACCAGGTCTCAGCCAAATTACATTTATTTATTGCTTCATATTTCCCATGTCTTCCAGTTCCATAAAAAGCACTAAAAAAAAGGAAGTTTGCAAATGTTTCTCCTAAACACTTTTCACATGAACACTTCACCAACTTTTAAAGTGGAGAGATGGAATTCATTTTAATTTACTGGAAATTGTGTTAAATCTCTGATGAGTAAATTCTGATAGGAATGAACCTTTTTTCTAAAAGCAACTCAATAACAGGTCCAAAAGTTTGAGGTAGCAAAGTATGCAATTGATCTCTTTAATTTTCAAAAGTAACTTAAAATCATGTGGTCATATACTATGCTATGGAGTAAATGAATATTAGGAAGAAAGTCAAGAATTATTTAAAAACTATCCTTTGAAATATATATATATATATATATATATATATTGTTAATAATTAGTATAATAAGAGAGGTGAAGTGTTCAGATACTAACGGATAGGTTGAGAGTTTGAAACTACCAGCCACTCTATGGGGAAAATGGAGCAAACTCCTTCCCAAATAAGTATCATGTAGGAAACCCCAAAGGACAGTCCTATAATGCCATACATGGTCATTATGCATCAGAATCTACTTGACTGCAATTATTATGATAGTTTTTGTTATTCTAAATGAATGTCTTCTAATTATGTTCAGCTCTAAATTCTTCTTTTCTGCAACAAATTGCAATGATAAAAAGGTAGAGGTAGAACATTTAATTGCAGAGTCTTTCATTTAAAACCATAATACTTAATGAAACCTGAATATATTTTTGAATACAATATATTTCTAGGAAAGCTATGCATAACCTAATACACTTACCCTGTAAATAAAAATACTGCTAAATATAAAAAAATATATTAGGTTTTGTTCATGTTATCTAGTACCAATAAGGTTAAATGTAAGACAATTTGATATGGTTTTGTCTTGGTCTTAATTTGCTGATGCATTTCAAGAAAACAAATGCATCTATGATAATGTTTCTTGCTTGTCTGTATTAGATATGCCAGGTGCCCCAGGACCATATTTTGTTGCGTCATCTTGCTATGTCTTGTTTTTCTGAGCATGTTATTATCCCTGTAGTTCTATCTAGATACAGCAGGTTGGATGAACAGCCTGGAGGAGAAAACAATGAGACCAGTTGTTTTGGGGGGATATGGGAGAAAAGGAGGCAGGGGAAAGAAGGTGATGCTGACCAACACTGGGAAAACGGAACAAGTGATCCAAAATCAGTGGCAAGGAGGGTGTGAGAGGCCTGGTAAGGATTGATCAAGGGTTATGAACAAGGAGAAACTACTGAAACTCAAATGATTGAGCATTATGGTGGGACAAGAGGAAAGCAAAAGGAAAAAGAGGAAAGAAATAGGAGGTGAAGGGCATTTATAGATATCTAAATACAGGCATGTACATAGGTAAATATATTTATATATGTTGATGGGGATATAGATATATGTGCAAATACTTATAGGGTTAGTATTAAATCAACAGCTGGACATTGGGTCTCCCCTCAAGTACTTCCTTAAGGTGAGAACACTTTATTCTATTATATTGCTGTTCCATGATGCTCACCTTCCCAACACAATTGCTGAAGACAAATGTGTGCATAAACAAAACTGATCAAGAAAGCTGATGGTGTCTGGCTGTCAAAAGATATAGCACCTGGAGTCTTCAAGGCTTAAAGGTAAAAAAGTGGCGATGTAGCTCAGAAGCAACAAAATCCACAAGGAAGAATCACACCGGTTTGTGTGACTATGAGGAGTGGAAGGGATCAGTTATCAGGAATCACGGAACAAAAAAATCATATCATCATGTGCCCACCTTCCCGATATGATTGCTGAAGACAAATAGGTATATTAGCAAATGTAGTGAAGAAATCTGATGGTGCCTGGTGACCAAAAGATATAGTGTCTAGGGCCTTAAAAATTTGAAGGTAAACAAGGGACCATCTCGCTCAAAATCAACAAAGCCCACATAGAAGTAGCATATCAGCCTTTGTCATCATAAGGTGTCAAATGGATCAGGTATCAGGCATCAAAAAACTAAAAATTATATCATAGTAAATGAGGAAGAGTACAGATTGTGGGTAACAGGACATCCCCTTACAGAAAGGTTGAAGGGAGGTGATTATTCAGTAAGAGTGCAGTACAGCTCCCCCCCACACACACACACACACACTCCACGATCATGATCTCAATTCTACCTTAAAAATCTGGCTGGACCAGATGATGTACACTGGTACAGATAGGAACCAGAAACATAGGGATTCCAGAACAGATTATCCCTTCAGGACCAGTGTTAAGAGTGGTGGTACCGGGAGGGTAGAGGGAAGGTGGGGTTGAAATGGGGAACTGATTACAAGGTTCTACATATAACCTCCTTCCTGGGTACAGAGAACAAGGAAGAGGGTGAAGCAAGATATCAGACAGTGAATGATATGCCAAAATAATCAAATTTATAAATTATCAAGGGTTCTTTAGGGAGGGGAAAGCGGGGAGGAAGGGGAAAAGTGAGGAGGTAATACCAAAAACTTACATGGAAAGCAAATGTTCTGGACAGGATGATGGCTACAAATGTACAAATGTGCTTGGCATACAGTGGATGAATATATGGATTGTGATGAGTTGTATTAACCCCCAAGAAAATGATTTACAAAAAAGAATGGAGAGGATTCTTCTAAAGGAAACTTAGGGAAAAAAAGAGATAACCTTCAATAACTTCAAATAACACAGACATATGTAGAATTTTATTAATATCACAATTGTGCCAGATCCTGGAATATGTACACGTGCATGTACACATACACACAACATGTCAAAATCAACTAAAACAGCTGTTCAGAACCATTAGGTCATTAACCCTTTGGGAGGTTGAAATACCCTTTCATAGGATCCCCCAATTCATAACAGTAGCAAAATTAAAGTTAGGAAGTAACAAAGAAAATTATTCTATGGTGGGGGGTCATCAAAACATGAGGATCACAGCATCAGGAAGGCTGAGAACCATTGAACTAAAAGCATGTACACAGAGATCCTTGTACATTGGACTGCTTACATAGAGCAGAACAGATGAACAAATAATAGTTTAAAAAAAGATTGAGAAATGCAGGACTGGTGTCCTGATTACTAAAACCTAAAGATGAAGACTGACAAAGCTCCAATTTGTAAATCTGCAAAATCAATTGTTTAACTTGATTAATTCATTGATGCCATTCAATGTTGGCTTTCCTTGATGACTTAAATGTTTTTGAACATCCATTATATCTGTACAAAAAGAAGAACCTTGTCAAACTCAGTGAACCAAACTTGCTTTGATTGAATTCTTCCATGGTGGTGTGTTGGATTATGTGATGGGATGCAAACTACAAAGGAAACTATTTGAATCCACCAATTACTATGAAGGGAAAAAAGGAGGGTGTGCTTGCATGAAGATCATGGACTTGAAACCTACAGAGGCAGTTCGACTCTGTTTAATAGAGTTAGTGTAAATATTATTGGAGTCAAAGGCAGTGAAAATAAATCTTATGAAACTATTTTATGAAGAACAAACTAAGGATATTATTTAATTATTGATTTCTTCCATTTACTACTAGATTGGAATAATTTGTTGTAGCAAGTGCTGAAAAAAATAAATAAAATAGATACAAAAGCATTAAAATAAAATAGATACAAATAGATAAATAAAATAAAATACAAATAGATAAATAAAATAGATATAAATAAAATAGATACAAAAGCATTAAAATAAAATAGATACATTAAGCATTATAATATGCTTTAAAAATAATCAGAGCAATTTTAAAGTACAGTATACTAGGGTTAAAAGTGTTGGATTGAGAAAGTCCTTGTCATACTGAATTGGATACTTTGATCCATAATTTTCCCCCTTTGGGCATTCACTGAGAACCAAGGGTTTGCTTAGGTGAAGGGCGACTACTCAGAAGTACAGAAATTACCTTGCCTTTGGGGCATCTAATAGGCTGGAGCAGGAATTTCATAGCGTCTCTGAATCAACTACTAAACTCTGAAGTTTGAAGCGAAGGTAATCATAGATAATTTGTAAATTGATGGGCATGTCTATGAGATAATAAAACTAGAGCGATATTTTCATATAATTTTCATAGAATTATAAGTTGACACTAGTATTTTTCTTTTAGTTTCCCCCAACTCTTTAAAAATATTTGAACTACGCCTAGTTCATAGGTTATAAGCTGTAGGGTATGGCTTAGTGCCTTTTGACGGAAAAAAATATGGAGCCTTGAAGGGCTTCAAAAATCAATTTCTGTATTAGACACTTTTCAAATTCTGAGGCAGCCTAGTGTTAGAAAAACTATTTAAGCAAACATTATGTAAAGTGGAAGATAATTTCCAGTGTCTCACTATTGGTGACACAGAATCTACGTGAACTTACAAAATGTTAGCAGCATGGCATTGACAAGCATTTTCTAAAGATTTTTTTCTGGGAATGAGACTGTCATTTCTACAACTTCACCCTGTCTATCCAAAATTCAGTACAGATTCTAATATACTGATTAATTTGCCACACTATCCACCAAGAAAAAAATAGAAAGAAGCACCTCTTTTTATAGTATATATCATAACTTTGAGCCTACATATCAAAGTTCAGCACAGCAAAAATTAATGGAGAAACCAAAAACTCTAAACCCAAGCCCACGGTCATCAAATCAGTTTTGACTTTAATGACTCTAAATAAGGTTTCTGAGACTGTAAATATTTACAAAATTAGGCTCATCTTCTAAGGTGTGGCTGGTGGTTTTGAACCATGTACCTTGGAGCAAGCAGTGCAACAGCTATCCTACAGAACCATGAGAGTTCCATAAAAGGGAAACAAAGAGAAATGAAACCATGGTAAATTAAATCAAGACAGGGATTAGTTAAGAGATAAAGAAACTCAGATAGATGGTCCAGATAATGGATTTAACTGATATGGACTTTCAAATTATTGTACTTAGAATACTCAAGATAAAAGGCAAAAATATAAAGTATTTATAAAATACTTAACTATATCCTCCTTCCTCAGATTTTGATGATGAAGAGTGCAAATCTTCCTCTCTCCTCTCTCACACCCCACACTCTCACAAACAAACCGAAAGAACTGTATTTACTGTGATTCATTTATTTCTTAAATTTTTGTAAAAATATACTGAAGGCATAATCTCCTGGGAAGAATTTTAAAAATCAGTATATATTTTCAAATATATGTGATATTACTCAGATTGTATTTTAATTATTGATGGATCTGAGAATGTGATTTATGTGGAATTATTTTCTTTAAAATTATTTAGAATTTATTGGAATATAGTCTTAATAGTATACCCTTATTTTTATTTTTGTTTTTGTTTCTTTGAGGGGCATCACTGCCCTCTGGTGGTCACGAGAGCTACCCAGCCTTGCTCCCAGAGAGCTGCTGCTGGATTTGAAACGCCAAGTAAATAGGCCACAGTCCCGCACTCAACCACTACACCACTGGGGCTCAGTCCCTATTTTATTTTATATATTTATCTTTAACCATTTTAATTAATAATTTTATGTATTTATCTTTAATCATTTAATCATATCATAATTACTCATTTATTGATTTCATAACCCATACATAAAACCATGTGTCAGGCATGTTTGTACATTTGTTGCTATCATCATTCTCAAAACATTTGCTTTCCACTTGAGCCCTTGGTATCAGCTCCTCATCTTCTCTCCCTGCTCCTCCCTAAGAAATCTTTATAATTTATAAATTATTATCATTTTGTGATATCTTACACTGATAATATCTCCCTTCACTCACTTTTATACGATTTCCAGTGATATATGTTTATGTGAGATAATGATAATTTGTAAATTCTGTTTTTTTTCTATTATCATTACCACATTTTAACAATTATTAAAACTTACCAAAAGTCTTTGGTCCATATAGTGATGTTATCCTCTGTACATTTTAAAATTCTCAATAATTTCTATCATTTACATAATAACATGTTTGATTTGATATCCTAGCATTTTAAAATAAAAATATATTGTCCACTGTCAGTGTTTCTTTCTTTCTGTTTTTATGCATCTGTGAGTGTAAAACTTGTTTATTACAAAATTTTATACACTGCATCTACATTATCTTCTCATGTAAAATATACTACAACATCTGTTGTATGTTTTCTGTTTCTCTGTTTTTGTCTTTAATCCCTGAGTTGTTAGGAAGTTTACTAATAACAGTTTACTAATTTGTAATTGTTATTTTATGGTTAAGTATTCTGTGGTCAGAAAGTATTCTAAATATGATTTTATGCATATCTTTTTTAATTAAATATATTTGTGATCCAAGATACATATTTAAAAAACCGGTATCCCATGTTTACATGAAACAAATATTTTAATATCTTTGTTTAGTAGGCATTTTGCACAGTCAGGTGCATATTTTTAAATTGTTCTTTTTTCCCCTTAAAGTTATTACACTGTTAATGCATTTCATAGGTTTATGTAAGGTTTATTAGAATATCACTTAATGGTTCCCCCTCTGATTATTACAGTTGCTACTATCAGGTGCCATTGAATGGATATGGACTCATAGTTTCCTGGAGTAAAAGAGGAGACATGGCCTTCTCTTGCACTATCCTCAGAATATTTTTTTTGTTTGAACCCATTCTTGAAGTCACTGTGTCAATCCATCTGGATGAGCGTCTTCATCTTATTTGGCTGGTCCTCTACGTGACAAAGTCTGATGTCCTTCTTCAGGCACTGTTCTCCCCTGATGACTCTCACCATCTTTGTTTCTAAGGCACACTCTGGCCATACGTCTTCCAAGAGAGATTTATTTGCTCATTTTGCAGTCCATAGAACTTTCAATATTCTTTGACAGCACCATAGTGCAAATACATTGATTCTTCCCCAGTCTTCTTTAACCAATATCTATCTTTCACATGCAGACGAGATGATTAAAAATGGTATGGCTGGGATCAATTGCATCTCAGTCCTCAAAGAAATCTCTTGGCTCTCTTCCCTTGCTTTACAAACTGGTAAAGATATTTATGGAGCATAAATTTTAGAATGCAT
This sequence comes from Nesogale talazaci, assembly GCA_004026705.1. Classification (NCBI taxonomy): domain Eukaryota; kingdom Metazoa; phylum Chordata; class Mammalia; order Afrosoricida; family Tenrecidae; genus Nesogale; species Nesogale talazaci. The sequence goes on along the minus strand of PVJH01009334.1, from coordinate 35,376 downwards.
GCATCATTTGATCTTTTGACTGCTGATCCATGAGCACTAATTGTGGACACAATCAAGATGAATATTTATTTGTCCAGTTGTGAGAATTTTGGTCTTATTGACATTGAATTGTAATCCATAGTGAAGGTTATAATTCTTTATCTTCATCAGTAAGAGCTTCAAGTCTTCCTCACTTTCATCAAGCAAGGCTGTCATCTGCGTACCACCATGGGTTGAGAGGCCTTCTTCCAATCAAAGCCTAATTCTTTTTCATATAATACAATGTCTCTGAGTATTTGCTGGCAAACATATCGGATGTCTCATAAGAGGATATTATCCTGATGAACACCTTTTCTAGTTTTAAAACTTCCAGTATTCCTAACTACCCCTTGATTCACGCACAATTTCTGCACTAGTACAATGAAAGATTTAAGTTGTCCACCCTTCTCAAGACTATCTATAGTGCTTATGGTCCACACAGTGGAATGCCTTTGTATATTCAATAAAACATTAGGTGATTATGTAGTTTAAATTCATTTCATTATATCACATGGTTTTCTTTTTAAAATATGAGACATGAATGTGTATAATCATCAGTATCAGGGGCATGAGTGTTTACTTTGTAAAATGACTTCTTTATTTTTTCAAAATGCCGGATTCTGTTTCAAGTGGCTTCTTCCCTTAACATCTGCTTTGTCTCACATTCTCTCAACCAGTTTGTTCTCAAGCTCCCTGATGCCAAGCAACTTTAATAGAGTTCCTCATGTTGTGGTGACCCACCAAACATACAAATTATTTTCATTTTGACTCCCAAACTATAATTTTGCTATTGCTGTGAATTGGGTGACCCCTGTGAAAGGGTCATTCAACCCCCAAAGGGGTTGAGACACACAGGTTGAGAGAACCACTTAGCTAAAGTTTTATTGTTGTTTTATAGTATATGTGATTTTTAAAATTTAAAGAGTCTACATCCTCATTTTTCTGTTAGTGTATTGTACTGTGATACTTTCCATGCTTCTGTGATACTTGCCGCTATGCTACTACTATTTAATATACCAATAGAGTCACCCATGGTGAGCAGAGTTCAGCAAAGCGTCCAGGTAAAAAAACAGAGTAAGAAGAACGAAGAGTACCCATCTGAGGAATTAGCATTTGGAAACTTTATGAATAGCAGCAGAACATCAGCTGATATTTGGTCAGAGGATCCCATTAGGCTGGAAATCACACAAATTGGGCAGGGGAAGAAGTGACCCTTCAAAGTATGACTGACCTTAATGAGGCGGTTGGATGAAATCTTTGGAGATCACCATTTGATGATAAGTCAAGACTCAAATTGGTAAGAAACAGTTGTAAATATCCATTGGTCATAAGGCAAATCTTCTTTTATCAAATCAATTCAGAATAATAACTCTCTTATTATTTCTGTGCCTTTTCATCTTTTTTTTTGGGGGGGGGGGGCAATCACTGCTCTCCGGTGGTGGGAGTAGCCTTTTCACCTTTACAGGGTCAATGAGCCCCATCTTTTTCTCCAGCCGAGGCTGATGGGTTTGAACTGTTAACATTGCCACTCACTGGCATCAGTTGTCATCAACTCATAGCAGCCCTACAGGGCAGGCTAGAACTGTCCCTAGTGAATTTATAAAATGGCAACTGTTCACCAAAGCAGAAAAACCCAGTCTCTCCTATGGAACAGGAGATGGTTTCAAACTGCCATCTTTGAAAATAATAGCCCAGCGGATCACCCCTGTGCACCAGGACTCCTCATTTTCAGCCTCAGAAAACTGAAAGAGTATTTGACATTCCAAATATGGTATCAAAAGTAGCATAATAAAGTGGATGTGCATTTGCCATTTTTTTTTGGTGGGGGGGGCATCACTGCTCTCCAGTGGTGGGAGTAGGAGGCCCAACCCCACTGCTGGAATTGAACCTCCGTCCCAGTGGGCCGCAGTCCCGCGCACAACCACTACTCCACCGAGGCTCAGCCCTGCATTTGCCATTTTAAATAATATAATCATATGGTTTGCCATGCCAGGAATGATACATTAAGGATGAATGAATGTTGATAAATGCAACAACAAAAAACTTTTCAAGATTTATCTTGAAGTGCAAAATTCAGGTAGAGTAATATCTATACAATGAAGACCAGTGAATGCAATTGCTATTTAAATTTACATGACAACCACTAGTCCATGATAAAGAAATTGAAGGTTTCTACCAGCTTCTCCAGTCTGAAGTTGAAAAGCATATAACCAAGATTCATTGATCTTTATTGGTAAATTAATCACTTGATCACTGTCACCTGGTTGATTCTGATTTGTGGTTAGTCTATAGTATAGAGTAGAATTTCCTCCTCTGAACTTTTGAGGTTATAAATTTTTATGAAACATTAAAAACAACAAAAAAAATGAGAAAGCTTCACTTTCTCCCTTAGATTGGCTGGAGTATTTGAATTGCTGAACTTGTGGCTGTCAATATAATGGGGAACTATACCACCATTGTCCTTTGCTAGTGCATAGAATAGAAAAAATGCAATCAAAAAGGACTAAATAGTTGGAAAATATAGATCCATGAGATTCCCAAATACAACTTAACAAATAAAGCACCTAAATTTAGACAGAATCTTGAGAATAGGTATTAAGTTCATTGCTTCCTAATTACCAAAGTTTAAATAAGTTGTGGATGTCATGAAGAACAGCATAAATGAAGGAAAAATAGCTCATAAAAATGAAGAGATAAAAAAAAAGAAGAGATCAAATTAGATGCTGGAAGATACTCTAAAACTCACTCATGATTATAGGAAAACTATAGCTATGGTAGTATGATGAAATAGAAGAGAAGAAAAATGTCACAGGACAGCCAACAAATATAGAAGTTATCAGAATTATTTGTCATCTCAATGTTGAAAATCTTCATCATTGATTTTAGCCCAGATATTAAAATCAGTTTTCCTCATGGCACAAAAGGTATGTTCTTACCCTTTTAAAAGATACCGTAATGTAACTATGACAGCATATTACTGATAAAACTGGTCTGCAGCTATACATAATCAAAAAGACATGTTTAAACATTGTGTAGTCCATAAAAGGAATGCTTCCTAGTTTATCCTTGTATATTTGATAAAAACATACAAAATACCCATTCAGTGAGATAGACTGGCAACCTAGGCTCAACAACGGTAGTACATTCAAAGTTTACAGAAAGGTATAGAAATTGGCAGAAATATACATAAGTTCTCTGTGATTTAGAATTGACTCTGAATGGAAAACATTAACAATAATAAGCAAACGGGAACAAAATGATGAAGAAAATTTAAAAGATCAGTTTATAGCAATTTATACCAATTCTATGGTGAAGAATTGAATGAAGCCCTTGTTATCAAATATGTGTGTGGTATGAAGCAATGTGCCTATAATTACATAATTTTTATTCCTTAAATTATTACATAGTTAGCAATAATAATGAAACGATAAATATGACCTTAGGTAAGTTATTTCAATATCTAGTTGTATGTTTATGTTTATTTGTTCTTGTTTTTCATGCTTAAAAGTAGGAATGTGAAATAAATGTTTTTTAATGGACATCTGTGGCAGTCATGTGCTTATGTTAATTTTATGATTGAAATGTAGGGGTGGAGTCTAGCCTGTTAATCTGGAGATAGCCATTGAGTAGCCAATGAGGCCTCTATGTGGGCATGGCTATCTCCTGAGACTTCTGGGAAATATCGCGATATTTCCCTCATGAAGATAAAGCTATCTTCCCCAGTTGTTGGGAGTTAGTCTCAGAGACGACTAATCACAGACAAGATGTTGGCATCTGAGGAGCTGGAGGAGCTGGCGAAGAGACCGCAAGACTTTGCTCTGATGGAGCCAGACCTCTGAAGCTGGGGCAGCCACATGGAGACCTCTGCCAGCGATGAGTTGCTTCTGCTGCTCATGGACCCTGAGCCCTGGAAGTGAGGAGCCATGTGGAGAACCCTGCCAGCGCTGGGATTCTGCACCCACTGACCTGTGACTTCGTGAGTCAGAAGGAGACTTTACAGACTGATTTTGGGCATATGGGTTAATATCGGACTTACGACTTTGAAACGGATTGGGCACAATGTCCTATTCCTCTTGTACATAAATCTTTTCCTTATATTCATATGAGTGTCAATGAAATTTGTTCCTCTAGTCTACCCGGACTAACAGAATAACCTACCTGTATATCTAGAATTATTTAAGAATATGATTTAATTTAATTGTGTACTCTTATTTAAAAACATGGGCTGTATCTGTTCATGTGAACATCATTGAGTAAAATCAACTTTGCCCTCAGGATAAAAGGAGAATATCCCAGTGGCAGAAACTCTTAACTATATATACCTTGGAGAGTATTTTTAGGAAGCAATCCAATAACTTGCATTTTGTGCTTTAGGGATTTAGATTTATTTAAAGTAAGTTCTGTCAAAATCAGTCTTACCCATATTTCAAATCTTTTAGAGCATTTCCATGAAACTAATTGACATCAAGTGCACTTAATAAGATGGGATTTCATTCTGACACATAAATTGAAAACAATTTATAATTTTCCCATATCCTGCGACAAAATTATAGGATATCATTGAGATATCCAGTAGTGCAAGGAACACTACTGTATCAATATTAGTTATTCCAGAAATCATTTTTATTGTAGTAATGCATTAGAGGAAGTCTCAGGTCTCCACTTTTTTTTCACTTTTTTGCACATGAGGCTCATCACCATGCAATCTGCGCTGGTGAACAAAATCCCAGAAGGGAAAGCAATGTTCCTCAAAGTCTAGCGCTCTGACTACTCTTTTCTGGGTGTTTGACATTAGATAGAAATTTTAACCCTTTTGTGTTTTGGTTTCTTAGCCCCTCTATGCCACTTTCAAAAAATTGTTTTTCAAAAAATGAGACTGATTTAATATGTATTACATAATACTGATTTTGAAATACAAGATTTAAAAGTTAATTAGTTAACAAAAAATTAATGGAACAAAATAAATGTCTAAGAAGTATGATTTCTAATCATTATAGCAAAGATAATATATTCATTTGCACAGCATTAAGTGTCAGAAGCACTTTAAGTCTAACATAAAGCCTTAACATCCATGGTCAAATACAGAAGGGATTTTTTTTCCCTCTTTTCAGACATTCTAAATGTGTTCGGGGTTATTATGGATTATCTATCAGCCACTCAGGGAAGAAAAGACAAGTGCCATCATTTAGTGCTTAGTCATTTTAAATCACAGTGATTTTCATGCAAATGTGCAAAGCTGATGAACCAGTTAAAATTTTACAGAAACTCATTGTTACATTTTTAACTCTAGATGGTTAATATAAATCATATTATCCAAATTTTAGAATGAATACCTTTCTGACTTTTTTTCTGTACCGCAATAAATCTATTGCCTAATTAAAGTAACTTCAAATGATTTTACTTTTACTGATAATCATCACCTTTAATCTAAGATTTTAGGGTTGGCATAAGTTTAATTCCAGATCTATATAGCAAATGAACTAAAACTTTGATTTTTGATGATTTTTTTCATTTAAATTGGTAGATCTTTAAAGAGAGACACATAGTTATTAGCCACCTTTTTTTATAGTTCTGTAAATTTCGTGCTTGACAGTGAGATTTTAAATACCAGGGTATCCCTGACATCCACGTGCCAGTTTCTAGCAAGGCATCCTGGCTTCTCCAGGGTAGGGAACTTTGCCCAGTGTAATGAAAGAGAGATTCAGAGGCTGTTCTTTATGAATAGCTCACCTTTGTATAGGTCTTACAAAGGAGGCATGGATCTTCCTTTGTGATGATTTCTCGTTTCAGAAGAGCTGGTAGAGAGAGCACCTTTGAAAATTACTGACCAGATTTAAAACAAATGGCAGGGTTTTTATTGCTGTTTCCCCATGGATTGATTGGCAATTAATGGATATATTATACAATTTAATATTCAATCAAATCAAGAAGAGTCATATAATCATTGGCACCATCCATTCTAGAACATGTTTTTCTTGTTCTCAATGTAATTAACACCCGACTTTCTCTTAACTTCCCCTGCCATATCACCACAGAAACAGTAATCCAGGTGTGTTCTCTCTAATTCTAACTCTCCTAGATTTCAAATAAGGAAAGCATTAAAAACTAGCTATGTGACTAAATAACTAAGCAACAAAACTTACAAGAATAACCATGTAAAACCAATACATGCACAATACAAAATAAAGCAGAAAATACTAAAACTAAAAGAAATTAAAAATGTATCAAATGTGAGACAAAGTGATAGGGTGTTAAACTTTGACCTAACAGCAAGTGTGACAATCCATATTCCAATGCATACTGCATGATACCAATGCTATTCATATCCCTGGATGGTCAGAAGGACACACCAGAGGCTTAACCCACCTGTATTTCCCCTTCAGTGTTTCGTTAACTGAAACAATTATAAATAAGTTAATGGGGGCATGAAATGATAAGACATTAACCTTCACCCTAACTCTGTATGTCATAATTAAATTTACAATTTAATTTGATAATTGGGCTATTCATTCATATCTTTCACCTGATCAAAGGGGGGACTGGAGGATTAAACCAAGTGGGAAACCTGAAAATTGATTTTGTGCTTCCACTGTCATCCATAAGGTCCTACCACCCACGTATTCATAAATTAAGCTCTGTTATCATTTTCTTCTTTAGATTTGGATTGTATTATTTACAATCTTTAGATCACATCGGGAGGTCTGCTTCTTCCATTCGGGCCTAGATGATGCCTCCCTTAAATAGTTAGTTGTTTGAAAGAAAGCCTTTAAGACTGCAGACACTATTGTTTCTGATGGCCAATCATAATCTAGTTTCTTCACAGCAATATGCTATAGTATCTGTGTATATAGTGACATCTTCATGAGGTTGAGCATCCAGCAGGGTAATGTAAAAGGCAGGTTTGTTTACCATCTTGTCTCTACCGCAAAGGGCAGGTGTGTGCTGCATGCCTGTGCATTATGGAAGAGGTAAGCTCTGAGATTTCTCCTACACACAGCCTACTCTCTGAGTGATTTTATCTGGCTCTCCTTGTGCTTACCCAGGACAAGGTAGGTTCAAGGAAACCACCCCAAAACGCTTACTCTGAATAGTGCAATTGCTATGAGTAAGATTCTGTTCTCCATCCCTAACATAGGAGCCTCTTGTACCCAAAATTGTTGTAGTCACTTTTATTATTTTTAACACCATGTGAAGTCTCAATTCAATTGTTGACAGGAATAAGCTAGCAAACATGTGCAAAAGAAATTTTTCAACTTGATGCTTCAGAATAAACGATCCAAACATGATAATGCAAGAAAAAAAAGGGTATTGAACCTTTAAAGATATAAAATCATGGGAATTTAAAATGAGATATATTTAAATATGTTTAATATTGGCAATATTAAAGCATCCGAAAATCGAGTAAAGGCAAAAAAGTTGAATTTAATGTGTTCTATATGCATTTAAAAAAACGATGTAAAATCTAATTTTACTGATTTTAGTTGATAAAATTTAACTCTAGGAAATTTTAACAGGTGAGGTCTAGAGCAACTTTATCTTTTTTTCCATAAGCGTTCACTCACTCAGTAATTCAAACCAACAATTTATTGATCAACAAATATTAGATCTGTGGGCCATCTTTCCAATATTCTAGATATTTCAGCAGATATGTGGTCTCAATTGCCCCTCATGGAAAATAATCATTATCCAATACTAATGACATTAATTAAAGAAAACTAAAATAGGAGTCCAGCAATTATCAGAAACTTGAAAATCACCTGATAATACACATGCATATGTATATGCTTTGACTAAACACATGTATGCATAGATTTCCTAAAACACTTCTTGTTTGAAAATTTTTATTAAATGTTTTTACTAACAGTGGCATAATTTTTACTAAAAATGTATAGTAAACATATCCTTATAGTCAGCACAAGGCACATGGCAACCTATCCTTAGCAACAGAATGTCACCCAGGCTACTTGTTTTTTATCGGTATGCAAAGGAATTCAACATTGTGGACTGTAATAAACTATGGATAATTTTGAGAAGAATTGGAATTTCAGAACAATCAATTGTGCTCATTTAAAACTTGTAGCTTAAATCTATGTACTGAGCAGATGATCAGAAAGCTGCATAATATGAAGAAAATGTTACATTAATATGGGAATAGAGTTAATTAACAGCTTGAAATACGCAGATGACACAAGCTTGCTTCCTGAAAATGAGGAGGAATTAAGTGCCTACTGATGAAGGTCAAGGATTAAAGCCTTCAGCTCAACGTGATGAATACCAAAATCCTCACAACTGGACTAATGAGAATGTAGCGATAAATGGAGAAAAGTTTGAAATTGTCAACGACTTTGTCTTGTTTAGATCCAAATCCAATGCTCAGGAATGCAACAGCCAGGAGCTGTGTTGCATTGGGTAAATATGCAGAATAAGAACTTTTTAGAGTATCGGAAGTCAATCATGTTACGTGGCTGAGGTGCACCTGACTCAAGCCATGGTACTTTAATTGCCTCCCATACATGTGGAAATTGAATAAGAAAGACCAGAGAAGAATTGAGGTCTTGGAGAAGAGCATTGAAAGTATCATGGACTGCTAAAATGACAAACAAATCTGCCTTTGAAAAACTGTATGGCCAGAGTGCTCCTTAGAGGGAAAGAAAGGAAAAAATAGCCTTACATAATTTGTGTATTTTGTCAGAAGGGTCTCTGTAGAAGGCCACTGTGTTTGGGAGAGTGGAGAGGCAGCAAAAAAGAGGAACTCACTGCCGAATGCTTAGCCACAGCACCTCTCCGGCTACCCATCTAGCGTCCACTATTTGAGGTCTTTCCCTGCCCTCCCCCATGCAGCCCCTCTTTGACTCCTTCAATCCCAAATGCGTGTGAAAGAAGAATGACTGTCATTGATGATTTTTAGGTGCCATCCGGTCGGATCTGACTCACTGAGCGTATGTATGAATGGAGAGACAGGCAAAATCAAGCTGTTTCTAATCAATCTTACAGTTGTCATTGGAACCCTTTTTGAAGCAACTCTGTAAATACATCTTCTCAGAATCTTCTTTATTTTAGTTGCCCCTCCACTTGACCTAATTCGGTATAAAGAACTTCTATATTTCATCCATCTCAAAGCTTCCAATCATCCTGCATATGAGATGACATAACTTATGTCTCAAGATCCTCCAGTGAATAAACTTTGCTGTTCTCTTGGTGGCATAGGGGTTACACATTGCACTGCTAACTGCAGAAAAGTAGCTCAGCCTGAAAGGCGGCTCCTCTTGAGAAAGATGAGTCTTCCTGCTCCTGGAAACGTTCACAGGTTGGGAAACTCAAGGTCCTCTTCTACTCTGTCCTCTGAGGTCTCTAAGGCGTCAGACTACTTGATGGCAGTATCCTTTCAAAGGTCACGCCCTTTACACCATTTTGAAATGTCATGTATTGTTCCATCTCCAAATTCTTATTCCAAACCAATCTCTGCTTTCATATAATTATTCCCTTTGTACTGGATTATCCATGTCAATATCAACAGAAGAAAGCACTCCAATTTATAAAAATAATCCATGATTTTCTAATTCCAATTCTAACTGTAATCTCTCTTTTTTTCTGTAGATAGTAACTTCTCAAAATCATGTATAAACTTATTATTTCCTCTCTTGTATATACTTCAATAATATGGACCAATTTTATTTTATTCTATAAATAGACTGTGTTAGACAGTTATTTCTAGAGAAATAAAACCAGGACATTAATAATCTTATATGCATTTATATAGATAAATATATAACATAGGAAATAAGCAATTAACCTATAAAGCAATACAAATGGCTCAGTGCAACTCATTTCTGTGAGACGGCTAATACCCTGGCAATTCTTTTCTTTTTATAATTTTATTGGGGGCTCTTACAGCTACTACAACATTCAGTACATCATTTGTATCAAGCACATTTGCACACATGCTGCCACATACATTTCCAATTCTTTAAGTTTTGAGGGCCACCAGATAGTCATCTGTAGGGCAATTCAGGCTATCTGGCCACAGGCAGCAAATAGCAACAAGGGTAACCAACAGTCAGCCAGAAGACAGGGTTCCACAGTCCCTATCTGAAGAGATGTATATTCCAAGAGTGTGGTAAAGCAGGTCTTAAAGGAAATGTCAAATTACAGAGATCATAAGGAAACACGGGGAATCCAAGAGAGATGACCCCTTCAGGACCAGTGGTGAGAGTAGCAAAATTGTGAGGTGGAGAGAAGGTGAAGTAGAAAGGGGGAACTTATTATAAGAATCTCCTTATTACATATTACTTATTACATATAATTACATTACATTACTTATTACATATAACCTCCTCTGCGGTATGGGCAACAGGGACGTAGGTTAAGGGAGACATCTGACAGTGTCTGATGAGCTGACAAAATAATAATAATTTATAAATCTCCAAGGGTAAATGAGGAAGGGGGTACAGGTAGGAAAGGGGAAATGAGGAGCTAATACCAAGAGCTTAAGTAGAAAAAAATTATTTTGAGAATGAGTATGGCAACAAATGCAGAAATATGGTTTGCATACAATGAGTGTATGTATTGATTGTGATAAGAGTTATATGAGTCCCCCAAAAAATGATTTAAAAAAATAGCTTTTCACATTGTGCCATCAACACTTCTTAAAATGAAATAAGGATCTCTGTAAAATCTATAAAATATGCTTCTCTAGTTTATTGCATGAAGCAAGTTAATTCTTTTAAACATCTGCTTCACAAAAAGTCTGAAAATTCTTCCATCAAGACATCATATTTTGTATTATGTTTCAAAGGATCGTTATTTCACAGGATTTGGAGAAAGCCCCCCTGATTTTCATTTCTAGCATTGGCTTTAGCTGGTACACTGTCCAATATGGCTTTGCACGAGTTCTGAACTCTTAAAAAACATGCAACTCAATTGGAGTATCTCAAAAGGATGTCACTTCATGGGCAGGTCGGACACACAAAATACAAGAAAGAAAGAAACACCATCTCTGGTTGCCTCTCTGGTAGATTTTCTACATGTCAAACTTCACAGTCATTTAGAGATTAGAGAAAAAAAGCAAATGAGAATATATTCACTAAGCAATTACAGTCATTATGCAAACTCGTGAATTTAAAATCAGGCAAGCTTACCTCCTGGTTTAGTCTAGTCTATTGTTCATTAATTTGAGGTGGTAAAAAAGGAAGCATCAGAATGAGAAAAGAAGACAGGTTGAACATTCATGTCTGCTTTCTGATTGTTCGTTTTGTCTTAAAGAGAAACCCTTGCCATTTAAAAATTCTGGTAGAAGAATATATACGTAAAATAGATAATAGATAAATGGCAAAAGTTATATAAGAAAATCTGCATATAAAGCTGATATTTTGATATAAATTGCTTTTCCTAGTTTTTTTTTTTTTTGCAAAATGAAGTGCATCTCTATTGCTTCTAAATTTCAGATTAAAAATTTAAACTTAAAAGGTGTTTCATATTAAAACTAGATAAAATATAATTTATTAACAAATGGAGCATTTCACTTACATATTTCTTTGCATAGAATACTGCCATTTATTTTTTGTAAACAGATTTGTTGGGACATAATGTATATATCATACATTTTGATAGCTTAATCATATCACGAACTGTTGAGCCATTATTTACCACATTGGCTCAATCAATCTTGTGTTCCTTATAATTAGCTCCTCATTATCCCCAAGCTCCCCATCAAAAGGGGCCATTAATCTGGAGCGTATCTCGACAGATGCAACCTATCCTGGGTTTCATATACAGAAAAGTATTCAAAAGGACAAAGCAAAGTATAATAAAAGCTAAAAACAATAAGAGTAAAATATGGGGAAAATTGAAAAGAAAAGAGGAAATATTAAAAACTAGAACTATAAAATGTGTCCAATGATAAAATGATAAAATGTTGAATTTGAACTGAGTAATACCATCATAATCCACTGCCCAATGCATTCTGCATGATAGCAAGGTGATTCACCTTCCTGCTCTAGGTTCAGAAGGCATTCACCAGAGGCTTCATTCATATGGATTTCCCCTTCTCAGTTTTTTCCCTTACCTGCCAACACTATTAGCTGTTTCAAAAAGGGAGTCAAATCAGAAGCTGCATTTTAACCTTCCAAATCAGTTGTTATGCTTTAATCTGATATGATGTCTTCACAAGATTATCTGACTGATAACCAGACAACTCACATCCCTCAAATGGTCACAGGAAAATCACAGGAAGTTTAAATTATGTGTAGAACCTACAAATGGATTTGATGTTTCCTCTGCCATCCATACCATGCTGCAAGTTCACAATTGAAACTCTGATACCATTCTCTGCTTTAGATTTAGATTATGTTACTTACCATGCTTGGGTCACACAGAAGAGTGTGCTTCCTCTTTGTAGACTTAGTTGATAACGGCCTTGGGGGCTGCTTGTTTGAAGACAGCCCTTACTTCTTACTTTTTATGTCTATGAGGTACAGTGTGTTGTATCAACATGGCCAATGAACAGAGGTAAGATTAATTGAAGGGTGGAGAGATAAATGGTTCAGAGAGCCTCATCTTCTTGTCTCTTGCTCTTTGATGACTGAACCAGTGTGCAGCTGCCTTGCTTATTCTCTGCCAAGCTACACTGCCTGTGGGATACCTAACCTATGGATTGTTTCATTGTATTTTTTAAAATCATTTTATTGTGGGCTCATCCAATGCTCATCACAATCCACATATACCTGCATTGTATGCAAAACACATTTGTACACTTCTTGACAGCATAATTCTCAAAACATTTTCTTTTCACTAACCCCCTGGTATAAACTTCTCATATTTCCCCTTCCTTCTTGCTCCCCTCTCCCCCATAAACCCTCTGTAATATATAACTTATTCTTATTTTGTCATATCATACACTGTCCAATGTCTCTCTCCACCCACTTGTCCCTACCTCGGGAAGGAGGACATATGTAGATCCTTGTCATTGATTCTCCCTTTCTACACCACCTTCCTTCCACTCTCCCAGTATCATCCCTTTCTCCACTGGTCCCAAAAGGATCATCTGTTTGCATTGCCCATGTTTCTGATTCCTATCTGTACCAGTGTACATCCTCTGGGCTAGCCCGATTGTAAGGTAGAATTGAGAGCATGATAATGGGAGTGAGGAAGCATTTAAGAACTAGAGGAGAGTTGCATATTTCATTGTTGCTACCCTGTACCCTGACTGACTCATCTCCTCCCCAAAACCTTTCTGTAAAGCAATGTCGCATCACCTACAGATGCGATTTGGGTCCCCAGTCTGTACACCCCTCTTTTATAATGGTATAAATTTTAGACCTTTGATACCTGATAACTGATCCCTTTGACACCACATGGTCACACAGGCTGGTGTATTTCTTCCGTGTGGGCTTTGTTGCTTTTGAGCTGGATGGCTGCTTGTTTATCTTTAAGTCTTAAGACCCCAAATGCTATATCTTTTGATAGCCGCATACCATCAACTTTCTCACCACATTCTCTTATGCTCACATTTGTCTTCAGTAATCATAAATGGAAGGTGGCCATGCCATGATATGATTTTTATTTCTTTGATGCCCGATACCTGATCACCCTCAACATGTTGTGGTCACACAGGCTGGGGTACTTCTTCCATGTGGGCTTTGTTGCTTCTGAGCTAGTTGGCTGCTTGTTTACCTTCAACCCCTCAGGACACGAGATGAAATATCTTTTGATAACTGAGCACCATCAGCTGTCTTCACCACCTTTGTTTATGCACACATTTGTCTTCAGTGATTGGATTGGGAAGGTGAGCATCATGGAATGCCAATTTAATAGAACAAAGTATTTTTACATTAGGAAGTACTTGAGTAGAAGCCCAATGTCAATCTGCTACTTTAATACTAACCCTACAAGTGTTATGTATGCAAATTTTTCCCCATCATAATATGTAGATAGATTTACCTTTATACATGTCTGTATTTAGACATCTATAAATTTCCTTTGCCTTGTAATTCTTTCCTCTATTTCCTTGAAAAGCTAGTTTTTAAAAAGTAACAGTTTGGCATTTTAGGTTTTTGAACATCCTTAAACATGAGTTCAAAATTTCTTATCTGACTTTAGGCAACTTACTTTTTGTTTGCTGTGAGATTAGAACAGAGTAGTTGGCATGCAGAATTGATTTAAAAAACCTCTTTTTTTTGGAATTTAAAGTTGTTTATATAAAGAATTATTTTATTCATCAATATAATAAGGGTATTAATGCACCAAGGAATCAATGAAAAGTATGCTAATGAAAGAAGCTTTATGTAAACTTTTAATAAATTGCAGTCAATATTTTTAATAAGCTTAACCCACAGAATCACCATTCATTTGTGAGTCTGTCATAGGTCTTTGGAAATTTTATTTTTTGATGTTAAGCATCATTTTTATGACCACTGTCATATTTTCTTGCAACCAATTTATTATACAGTAGTAATTTGCATATTACTGTGCTGTTGTAAGCAACGACACCGATATTTCAAATACTAACAAGGTCACCTATGGTGGAACACTTTCAGTTGAGAACCCTGGCTAAGATAGATGAATCTGACTTAAGAATAAATTGACAAGAAAAGCCTTCTGGATCACAATGGAATGTTGTCTACTATAGTTCTAGAAATGATCCCTTTATGTTGAAAGTCACTCAAAATATGACTCAAAAAGTGTGGTTTCTTCAATGTAGAATCAACTTTAATAATATTGCTGGAGGAAACCTTTGTATCTTCTTTATGAAGGTGGAACAAATCAAAATAAGAAGCAATAGCTACAAACTACCATTGATAATTATAACATAAAATATGCAACATCTATACTGGGCTTCATCAAAAGTGCATCTGAATCCATAGAGATCAATGCATCAGTGAGCTGAGAGGGACTGCTATTGGTTTTTCTACATCCAACAATATTATGATCTACTATGCTAAAAATTAAAATTTGAAGAATATTTTCATATTTCTTCTTGAAAAGAACACCCTGACGAGGTGTTCAAAGTCTAATGCTGTCACTGATACTATCCATAAACATACAATAATGGCCCCTTAATAGAGTTATTATTCTAATGTACATTCATTCATAGATAAATAAATTTTTAAACTCTACCAACTGCTGGGGCCTAAAGATAGCTTAAATGTAAATAATTAAAATATATTAATAATTGTATCTGGAATGCAAAAACGCTTAAACAGCAGGATAGTTCAGTGGTTGAAAAACAAAACCTTGGCTATAAAATACCACTGTATTGGACATGAGAGAACTCAGCAAACCAGTGATCTATTCATTGCAGATAACTTTATTTTTGTAAAAGCATAAATACTGATGATACATGTGGATGTTGCATGATGAGGCACACAGATTCAATTAAATCAAATCTATGAAAAGATAAAATTGAGAAGCTTGAGATAATTAAAAAGAATAAATCCGGGGGAGGGTGCAAAAAACGAAATAAAAGAATAAATTTAATAGTGAATGTGTAAAATATCCTCAGAATATTGTATGCAATTCATATTAAAGCTGAATAAAATATAAACAAGGTCACAAGAGTCATACTTTGAATAAAACCTTCCTGAATTTAGAGAATAGTATCAATATATTTAACATTAAAAAAATGAAGGCCAGGCAAATTTTGGAGGGCACTAGGGGGTGATATATGAAGAAAGAAAAATGTCATTAAAAAGAGAGGCAAGACAAATCTAAAATGGATGTCACACCTAAATCTATGGTCACCATGTAGATTCTGACTCATGGTGACTCTCTGTGGGAGAGAAGTACTGCTGCATAAAATTGTTGATGCTGTAAATCTTTAGAAGGTGGAATTCTTCACTTTTCATGCACACAGCAGCTTGAATGTTCAAACTGCCAGCAAGCATTATGGCAAGCATCCCAAAACTAACCCAAGGCACCCCTAGAATTCATTTAATGATAGGATATACTCTAACATTTTCTCTCAAACCTCTAACAGTTGAAATGAAATGAAGACATATATTATGTAAAAAATGATGAGCAAAAGAGTTCAAGGGCAGCTTCAATCACAAAGTATTTAAACTAAATGTGAAACAGACAAAAGTTAGAAAACTTGAGGGGAGAACACATTCCTCACTTGTCCAACTGAAAGGAGTGAAGGAAAAAATTCAAGTCTTTAGTGGAAATTTTGAAGGATTATTTAAACAGAACAATATCAATCAAATAATATGGTTAACTTACAAAATTATGGCACATATTGTTCATGATTTTAAGCAAGTCAGTTCTGTTTGATTTCTTCTATGAATAGTTTTTACATGAATCCAATTAAATCTTCCAGAACTACTATTCTTTGCAATGTTATTCATGATTTGTTATGGTCCCCACAATCCTGCCACACTCAATAAAACACAGTAAAGCATCTCTTAGATTCTCTACTTTCAGGAAAGTCCACAAGACTTTGGTAACTATGTTTATCATAATTTAGGTCTTCTTCAGAATTTGACTTCTGAATTCAGCTTTTATCTTTGTTTATATATATCTATGAGTGAACTGTGGAAATCATGTATCATTTTATCTTTAGAAAAAGTTTAGTTGCGTGTGATGTTAATAATTGCTCAATAACTTCTGCACTGTTTTGGATCACTTTTCTGCAACACGGTCCATCACACTGTGGATTTAACCCACTTAGCCTGATCACACTTTCCCAATTTCCAGAAAGCCGGTCCATATGAAGAACACAACATCAGAATTAGAGACCATGAGAATGATAAAAGCTTGCCTGGTTAAAATTAAGAAACTTTGAAAGACGCCATCATCACCATTGTTGTTAGGTGGCACTGAGTTGGTTCTAGTCCCTAGCAACCCCATGCTCAACAGATCGAAACCCTACCTGGTCTTGCACAACCCTAACAATGGTGCCGATGCCCGAGCCCATGGTTGAAGTCACTGTACCACTTTCTCTCATGGAAGGCTTTGCTCTTTCTCGTTGTCCCCACTCCATGATGACCTTACTAAAGAGAAATAAAGTGTAAAACCTTTAGTCAGGATTAAACCTTCATGTGAATAAAACACAATTTCCTATAACAGGACCAATAAGAGAAATCATTATAAAATAGGCACAAATTGAAGTTGTCGGGGATTTCGCATTATTTGTATCTGCAATCAATGTTCCTGGAAGCAGCAGTCAAGAAATGAAATGACAGATTGTATTTGGACTAATCTGATGTAAAAGAAATCTTGAGAATGATAAAAGCAACACTGTCACTTGGAAGACTAAAGTAAGCCTGACCAAAATCATATTTTTAATTGCTCACATGCACAGGCTAACAGGACAATGAATAAGGAAGACTGTAGAAGTATTGATGGGTTTGAATTATATGGTTGTTTACAAATATTTATTCTGCCTAGGACTACAGGAAATCTCTCTTGGAAGAAAAGCAGGCAATATGTTTCTTCAGAGAGAAGAGGGCAAAGATTCATCTCTATGGACATGTGGACAGATCATTTCGTAGAAAAGAACTTCAGACTTGATAAAGCAGATGGTCAACAAAAAGAGAAAGACTCTCAAGTAGATTGACTTATTAGTAGCTAGAGTTGTTGCAAACATAACAATTTGGGGGATGTCACAGGCTAGACAATGCTCCCTTTCATTGTACATAATCACTAAGATCGAGAACCAACAGACGGCACCTAACAACAACAATATAAAGCAGTAAAGCATCTAGTATTTATTCAAAGTCAAGCAGTTAAAAATGCTGTATCTGTATGTATGTGTTCATATCCAGTTTCCTTTTCATGGCTACATGCAGTCAAGAAGAACAGAAACATCATTAAGTGGGTATAAAGATCATGCTAATGAATAAAGACCTTTATCTCTTTAAGAATAAGACATTTAAGAATAGAATATGAAAGCTTGTCAACTTTCAAAACCTGTTCAAACTAAGGCATGAAATAAATGGAATTTACTTGGAAACAATGAACATATAATAAGATCTCATTTACCTGAAATCACTAGTATAGTCAAGTGTTTATTAGTTTGTTATTTATTACAAGGATTGGACTGGGGGAGGGAAAACAAAGAATTCAATTTTATGGGCTATCCTTCTGAGAGATCTCTCCAAACACCCCAGTACAATTATCTTGCACAGTATTGAGTCAATGACTTTGAGTTTTGTTTGGTTGGAAGGCATCCCCACAACCATGGTTATGTTTGAGCCCATTGTTCCAGATCAATCTATCAAGTGAAGAGTCATTATTTTTAATAGCCCTCTAATTTACTAAATATCAGGTCATCCAGAGTATGGTCTCTTCTGATAGCCTACTCAAAATCAGGATTATAAAGTCCCACCCATCACATTTCAAGGAGCATTTTACATATATGTGTTCCACGACCAATTACTTTGTTAATCTAGAAGTCCAAGATATAACCAACATTCTTTGTAAGCACTTTACTTCAAGTTTCAGTCATCCTTATTTGTTGTTCAACTTTCATATGCATATGAGGTGATTGAAGAAGCAAATACCATGGTTTGGTAAAGCCTATCTGAGTGCCCCAAATGATACTTTTGCTTTGAAAGATTTGAAAGATTTCTTTTGTAGCAAATTTACCCACTGTAGTATACCTGTGTAATATACCACTTGTTTGTCCATGTGTCATACTATGGAGGCTTATGTGTGTTAATATGATAGTAAAAACCTGATTGATGTGACTGAGAAAGAGCTGCCTTCTAAAAATGCAATCTACTATTATGACTTGAATTGGGTAACCATCATGGGAATAAGAATTGGGGTTTTATTGGTGGATGGGGGACAACTAAAGTGAGAACAGACAAGTCTACTAATAATCTGTACTTGGAATGCATGATGCATGGTTCTAGGGAATTTGGAAGGAAATTGTTAGTTGTCAAAATGAAATAAAGAATGTATAAAGATCAGTATCCTATGTATTAGTGAGCTGAAATAGACTGGCATTAGCCATGAAGTTTGCTTTCCTGGTCAAAAAGGACATTTAGGTATGTATATCAAATTACAATACTGTGATAAGATTTGATGTATCCTATACTGATAAATTCAATCAATGCAACTATTATCAATATTTGGCACTAACCACTAATGTTACACATGCAAAAATTGAAAAACTATATGAATGCCTTCAATCTAAATTTGATCAGACATTCAATCAAGATCATTATTGGCAGTTGGAATGCAAGAGTTGGAAGCAAAGAGGAAAGAACAAGAGCTGCGAAATAGTCTTGAAGCTAGAAATTAAGCTTCAGACCACTTGATAGAGTTTTCAAAACTAAAGAATTATTCATAGCAAATATCTATTTCCAAGAACACAAAATGTGACTCTCCACAAGAATTTCCCCAGAATACACAGAAATCAAATTGACTATATCTACGTGAAGAAAAAATAGAGAAGCTCAATGTCACCAGGGAAAACTAGACCAAAGGTTGACAGTGTAACTAATTATCAATTGCTCGCATATAAGTTTAGGTTGAAAGTGACAAAAATTAAAATATGTGCTTGAGAGTGTAGCAGAAAGCATGATTAGAACTTGGATACAAATCAAAACTTCAAGGATACACTTTCGAGATCAAAATAATCTGCAAACAGGTATTTTGATATCAATAAGTGGCAAACATTTTTTGATAAAGAATGTCTCCCCTGGAGTTTGTTATGGTCTCTCTTCTTAGCTTTGTAGATTATATTTTTATAGCGCCTGATTTTTTTTATATAATGTTGCTCCAAGAATGTTACTTTGCAAATTTAAAAAAGTCTGAATAAGTGCAACCAGGCAAGTATTCCCAAAGTTTAGTATGTATGAAAAAAAGGACATGGTTCAGTTCTGGACAGCAAGCTACAGCAAGCTGCAGTCCTCTGCTTAGATTCATTTCATGTGCTTCTCGTTCCTCTGCGTCTCTGTTTATTTACAACAGCATGAGAGTCAAAAGTCTGCAGTAAAAAAAAAGTCTGGAATCTATTCTCCTTAAAATTTGAGAACAACTCAAGCAGATTTGCTGCCTGGGCCAATAATGATAGAAGAATAATGAATTGTTGGAGGCTATTCAGAACATCATTTATATAGAAAGCAAAAGGTCATTCCAAAGAGAGCAAGAAGGAAAAATCCAAAGTGAAAGTCGGAAAAAAAACTCTGCAACTAGCTCTTCAAGGTAAAGGAGCTACGGCACATCAGATAAATGAAGTCAAAGAGCTGAACAAAACACATAGTTTGAAGTATTCTAAAGAATGTGTAATGATCTAGTGCTAGAAAACAAAACAAGAGTAAAAGCTCAGTAATTGCTTAAACTGAAGAACTGAAGAAAAATTCTCGTCATAAGGTCCAATATTGAATGTTTCATTGAGCAAAATATAGAATACTTGTGGAAGTATCAAAAGAAGATGGATAGAATACACAGTCTTTGTACCAAAAGGACTGGTCAGCATTATAGCAGGTAGTATGTAAGCAAGAACCATTGCTAAAAAGGAAGAAATGCAAGCTGCCAAAAGAAAAAAAAAGCCTCCAGAAATGAATGAAATTCCCATTGAAGTTTCCATTTTTTCTCCTTTAATAATGATGATGCCTACGGATCCAGCAGTGAGAGTTACAGTAGTGAGTATTACGACATTGAGGCGTAGCCCATTCTGAAGGCTGAACTCTGATCTCCAAGAGTGAGTGTTTCAAGTCCTCCTCACTTTCAGCAAGCAGGACTGTGTTTTATGCGCGTAACAGGTTGTTAATCAGTCTTCCTCTAAAACGTGTGTCCTCTTCTTGTCCATCTAAGTCTGCTTTCATGGTGACTTTCTTCGCCTATAGATTGAATAAACATGGTGAACATATATAACACTGACACATACTCTTCCTGATATTAAACTATGCATTGTCCCTATATCCTGCTTGCATCATTGTTTCTTGAAGCCTGCATAAATTCTACATGAGTATAACGAAGTGTCCTTTTTGCTCAAGGTTCTCTCTAGTTTATTGTGAGCCACATGGTCAAATTCCTTTGTATTGTCAAAGAAACTCAAGTAGTCATCTTTCTGGTATTCTTTGCCTGCAACCAAAATCTATCTGATGTCCTCAATGATACATATCCATTTTGCCATGTCCTCTTTTGAATCTTTCCTGAAATTCTTTTAGCTCCTTGTCAATGGACTCCTGAAACTTATGGGTAATTTTCAAAAAAATTTCATTTGTATGTTATCCAAATGATATTGTAAACTGAACATTCAGTTGGGTTACTTCTCTTTGAATGAGTACACATATGGATGTCTTCTAGACAGATGTCCAAATTTTCTGGCAAAGAAGAAAGAGCGTTTCCTGTGTTTCATCAGCTTGTTGTAGGTACTTTGGGCACATTGTCAGAAAAGGCCAGTCTTGGAGAAGGATATCCTGTATCATAAAATGATGGGGCAGTTAAAAAAGGTTAAGCTCTGGACAAGATGGATTGACAAGTGGCTGCAGCAATAGACTCAAAGATCAGAAGAATTGTGCTGATTGTGCAGGACTAGGCAAAGTTTCGTTTTGGTGTTCATTGGGTCACTATGAAGTGCAACCAGCTTGACTGGCAGCTAATGACAGCATGTATCATTTGAGTTGTTGACTCTTGTTTCTATGGGTGCTTTGCTGTAAATCCAAGTAAAAATAAACCTTGGAAAATACAGGGTTTTCTCCATTTGTCATGGAATTACTTATTTGTCCAGTCATGAGAATTTTTGTTTTCTTCTGAGTGATGGCTGTAATACCGAAAGATGTAATCTTTGATCATCATCATTAATCATAATATTCTCCCTGCTTTCTGCAAGCAAGGCTGTGACAAATGCATATTTCAGCTGCTAATTAATTTTAGTTCAATTCTGATGCCACTTTTTTCCATATAATCTGTGTTCTTAGCTTACTTGCTTAGCATACAGAAGAAAGGTTATGGTAAAAGGATACAACCCTGGCATCTACTTTTTCCTGTTTGCAGTTCCAATTTTCATAATCATTTCCAAGCCTATAGCTTTGGAGCAGATCCTGACTGAGATAATTCCATTCACACTAGACAAGAAATATTTTTTTTCTAATTAACCTCTATTCTATATCCTATAGGTATGTAGAAGATGCTGCAGTGGCAGAGTCAAAGCAATATTTGAAGGTAAATGTACTACAACCTGAATTCCATCCATTACCTTAATTGCCCTCTACATTTTATCCTGAATAACCTCAGTTTATGGGAATAACCTGAGGTTCATGATATATCATGGATTATAATTTTCCTGCCTATGGTATTCATAAATATACACATAGAATAATCTACAGACAACATTTGAAACAGTGATATAAGAATAATACAAGTGTCAAAGCTAGTTTGATATAAAATTTTTTCCTTCAGACCTAAAGCGAAATTCACACAGTCCCATCTCTACTAAAATGCTTATATGAAACTTTAATTTGCTTTTTGTATTTGTTTTACTTGCCCTGCTTCCTCCAGAAATCAAACACAAAAAAAAGAGTTACTGGCACCCAGTCCATACAGACTCATAGCCCCCCTATAGAACAAGTGAAAGCGGTCCATTTCCATTTCAGACTGTTAGGTATGAAAGGCAGTAGAAAGGCAGATCTTGTTCCCAGAGAAGGCTGATGATTTCCAAGTGCTGCCCTTGATGGAGCAATGGTAATCCTCAAGGATATAAAGCTTATCTGGATGAGGCTTCCCTGAGGCTTTCAGTTGATCCTTAAAGGGTTTAATCCTAATTTCTTCATGATCAAGAGAAAGAAGTACATTCTGTGTAAGTACAATATACTGCAGGAAATAAATCAGAGGGAGTGGCACTGGGCATTTTGGACCATTGTTGTAGTCCCCAGCTTTCTTTAAATAAAGTAATCAGGATAAGACTCACCAGAGGAGGATGTATCAAGAACCTCAAACTGAAAAAACACTCCCTGATATTGAGTGCATTGTGAATCACAGTTACCCTGTAGGACAAGGTAGGAACGTCCCCTGTGAGTTTCCAAGACTGTCACTTAAATAGAAAGTCTCTTCCTTGTACTGCCGAGCACCTGGCAGTTTTGAACAAGGGGCCTTGTAGTTAGTAATCCCAACGTAACCTACACTCTCTTTATGGGACAAGAAAGTCTCTTCCTTTTCCTACAGATCAGTTCAGGGCTTCAAACAGATGACCTTACATTCTCCCCAAAGAGGAAAACGTTTTCTCATTCTATGTTTGGCCTCTTACAGAAGCCTGGTTAGTTAGTGAATTATTTGTTGGATAAGGCCAGCAGTTTTGAGAGAGGAAAATGAGACTCTTTGCTACGGTAAAGATTTATAGTCTCCAGAATCCACAGGGGTATTTCATTCTGTCCCATTGGGTTACTGTTGTCAGAATTGAATTGATGACAGTGAGTTTTTTGTTTGATTGTGTTTTTTGTATGCCTCTTAATGTGTCAAGAGTGGGAGAATAAAGGAAAAATATGGCTTAGATCTTATAGAGATAAACCAGAAAAATGTCCAATATGCAAAGCAGGGGAACAAAAGGAAGGGTAATAGGAGGAAAGCTTTTTGGTTTGGGTGCAAGCAGAATGGACATTATATAAAGAGGAAGATGGCTTTGTTTAGGCATAAATATCATGGTCTTCATCCAACATGTCTCTACACTATCCCCAAGATTAATTTTGTATAATGAAGTAGTTATCAGTAGACATGGAGAAAAGAAAACTTACTGTGTGTTTAGAATGTGGAAGGAAACTTTGACAAGAAAAAAGGACAGGGAGAGGGAGACATACACAATTCTTAACCTCGTTCTTATGGAATACATGGAAGAAAAGACTACACTTTAACCCAATGGGAATTGCAAAAGCAGAACACTTCTGAGCACTAAATGAACAATGTGTACAAAGAAACTACCTAGAAATTGTATTTTTAGCCATTATTATTATATTTTAAATCATTTCATTGGGTGCTCTTACAACTCCTTTTGTTTTTTCACAGTAATTAGGAAGTGAGTAGGAAGTCCAGCCTTGGTCCTGGAGAGCTGCTGCTGGATTTGAACCATCAACCCTGTGGGCCGCAGCCCCGCACACAACCACTGCACCACCAAAGCTCAGCTGCTCTTACAACGCTTATTAAAATCCATACATCAATTGAAGCAGGCCTGTTTGTACATATGTTGCCCTCATTCTTTTCTAGACATTTAAGAGAATTACACACAGTTTAACTATACAGAAGGACAAGTAGAGAGGCCAAATAAAGTACACATTTAAAAGTATAACCAGAACCTAAATTGCCTTTAGAGTTCATCTCTTTCTATTACTTTTACTGTATAAGAAACTCTTGAAGAATCTGAATGAAAGTGACTTCAGAATGGTAGTTGTGGAGGTAATGTTAATAACCAGATATAAAAATTCTACTTCTGTGTAGTTGAAAATGATATGCCCAGAAACCCAAGAAAGGAGTAAAATAAATAATAATAGACCTGAAATATTTAAGAGTAGAATAAAAAGGACTTCTTCAATGATCGTATAAGGATATAAAAGTGTGGAGAAATACTTCTCAAAGATTTTGACTATGCTGGCTCATTTAATGAAGATAGAATCTGAAGGATGGCATAGGCTTGGGGAGAACGTAAAGATTATTTGGATATTTTGAGTGAAAACCAAGTCTTTGCAAACATGGGCAGAAACGATAAATGAACTGATGCTTTGGAGCTTCATGGGGATTAGGGCAGTTTTCAGTCATTGGGAGTTCCTTATAAAAGGGAGTATAAAGAGTCAAGATATGTTTACTTTGTCATCATAGAGAGTTTCAGGTGATCTGGTCCACCTAAATGTATATCAATAACTGTGTGGAAAATATATATTATTAAGGAAGAAAAGTCTGTTTCATGAGATTGCTTAAAGATGTAGTCCTTCTGAAATAGCTGAGAATCTGTCTTTAAGAGTTATAAAGAGCAAGTAAGAACAGAACTGGATGGTATCTTAGTAAGTAAAGTAGTAGAGGAACCAGGGGATTCCAACTTATTTTCCCCAGAATGTTTACGTGACAAGAGAAGGTGGGGACTGGGGAAGGGGGTGAGGGATATAGGGGAGGACGACAACAGAACAGCAAGGTTATGTTTCTAAGACAGAAAGATATCAGGTGAGTTGACTAAGGAACACTCATGAATGGAGAAAGAAACATGACCCTCAGGAAAGAAAATTCAGGAAGAGAAGAAGAAATGATTAAGTTCCAAGACAGTGGTTCTCAACTTTCCTAATGCCACAACCCTTTACGATAGTTTCTCATGTTGGGGTGACCCCCAACCATAAAATTATTCTTATTGCTACCTGAAAATTATAATTTTGCTACTGTTATGAATCATAATTCAAATATCGGATATGCAGGATGTATTTTCATTGTTACAAGTTGAACAGAATTAAAACATAGTGATTAATCACAAAACAGTATGCAATTATATAATGTGAAATATTTATTTCTAGTTACAAATAAATGAAATTTTGTCTTGACACATGGTGTAGCATGGGTAACAGTCTTAAAATAGCAACAGCAAACTACATCGGTACATTCTAGGACAGAATGCATCAATAACCGTCAGTGGGAAGGTTAAGATAGCTTCCTTCTCATAATATCGGCACATTTGCATCTAGGTGGACTCATGGAGGAGTGAGTATATGGAAAGAGGAGTGGCATCTTGATTCCTAGGACCTTGGGAAATATCTGCTTTCATTAGGCAACCTCAATGAAAGGGTCGTTCAACCCCCAAAGTGGTGGTGCCCCACAGACTGAGAACCACTGCTCTTAGAGGCTGGAGGGGTTACAGAATAGAGGGAGGAGGTGTTAGATTAGCATCAGAATGTTTGCAATTTTGCAGGGACACAAGTGACAGTTATGAAGCATACTGTGAATATTGCTTTCTTACAGGTAATGTGTTTGTATTTTTGTGCATGTGTGTGTTAGTCCAGATAGACTAGAGGAACAAATTTGAGTAATTTGAGATAGTTTATGTTTTAAGTTGATAAAATTAAGGAAAATAAATCTGTAGAATGAGTCTTGCAAAATTTGGCATTTCCATTAATGGAAATTGGAATCATGAGGGACCTGTATTGGAAATTGTCAAGTAATTTGAAGGAAGATTTGCTATTCTCATCAGCATCATCTTGCTAGGAAAAATATGCAGTATTTTTTCTGTATGTGTTTTTTCAATTATATGATTTTAGGTATTAATTCACCACATAAAACACATTTTTTTCAAATGTGATCTTCATTTAAAAAAAAAAACAAGATTGCTTTCACACAAAAATCCCATGTTTCTGTTTTAAGGAGAAGTCTATGCAGTGCCTTCTGCATTACTATCAGCTTAGGAGTCAAGCTGCCTAGTAAATAGAACACAGACTTTCCCAGAAATGTTTTTCCGGGTAGAATCACATGTGCCAAAGTGACACTTAACATTGTGAATAAAAGTTCTATCTTCTAGTTGTCTTATGTATCATTTAAAATAACTGCATGGAAATAAAATGTGAAAGAAGATTTTGTTCATGGAATCATTCAGGTGTAACATTATATTAGAAATATAATGTATGCTTGTCATTTGAGTTTTTGAGATAATCAGAATCCTATCAATAAATCATGCTAGGAACCACCGGACTGGATTTCAGCTCTTTCCCACATGATGGAGATGGCAGAGAATTCAATGTGCCATGCATGTGAAATCATATATTGTTGACAGATGGTGTAAACATTTGTGTTCTTGTTAGCTGCCTTCTAGTGGCCCTGACTCAGGCTGGTTTCATGCACCGTGGTATGAAAAGCTGTTCCTATGATTTGGTTGCAGTTTTCAGAGGACAATCTCCAAGTCTTTTCTTCAAAGCCTTCTTACTCTGGGTGAAATAGGGTGAGCGTTAAATAAAAAGGCAAACTATTGTTGAAATATGGGTGATGTCCGTTTATGAGATGCAGGGGACAGGAATAGATAAATGCTTATAAGGCTTGGATTCTAACAGTGAAGTACTTAAACATTACATCCCAGCCCTTATCATGCTTAAACTTAAGGGCTAGCCAACTATTATCTTTAAACTAAATGTGTTCTCCCTATTTTTGAAAATAAAATTTTATTGGATACATCCCTGCTCCTTTTCATTTTTAGCATATTGTCTATGATTATTATGTGCTGCAGGATTTAGTAGATGGGTCAGAACCTGATGGCCCACAAAGACTAAGTATATATGATTGCAACCTTTACAGAGAATGTCTGCCGGCCTTTGCTCTATGTAATGAGGAGGACACTTATTTGCATATGGCCATGGTGTATATGAATATATACTTAATAGGTACTAGTATTTATAGAGAACAAGACTTCATATAACCATCCATTTTACTGATTTTACAATAATCCTATCAGATTTCTCTTCCCCATATAATCATTTAGATTGTGAGCAAAAGTTTACGTCTTTGAAAAAGAGCCTCATTATTGGTAGCTTAACTGTTGAACAAAAGAAAGTGATTAAATAATTGTGCTCTACTATCATCCATTCAACTCAGATTTCCGTTCCTGTTTTTTACATGACCCTGAGCAAATTCCTAAACGCTGCTCTTCTTCCCAACCTCTTCCTTCTGTGATTCGGGCATGACAAGTCTCTTAAGGCTATTTTTCTTAAATAAGTTAGCCAAAAAAAGCATCTGGGAATTTAATTGCAACACAATAAATGCTTAGCAAATAATAACTCCTATTATGCTATTATTATGATGGGAAATCATAGCCATATAATCCAGTACTCCAATATCTATGATTCTATTCACTATTCACTAAATTCTGGATTTTCATTTACCTGATTTACGCGGGGCCATCACTGCCTCTGGTGGTCATGGGCACTCCTCAGTGCTGCTCCTGAGAGCCGACGCTGGTTTTGAACCGCCAGCCCGCGGGTCGCAGTTCCACACTCAACCACTTACGCCACCGGGGCTCAGCCCATACCTAGTTATTTTTAACAACAGATGTTTCTTCGACATTTATAAGAATATAGTTTAGTTATATAAATGAACAAAGACAAAACTGTGTTGTCTGAAGTAGCAATCCTTCACTAAGCAGCTATAGCTTTAAAAATATAAAACATATTCACTTTGAATGTTTTTCAATATCTTATAAATAAAGCATGTTTGTATATATGAGTATTAAATTAATATTACTTAAAATAAGGTTTAAATAAGTGCTTATTTTTAGTAGTTTGGCAGTATTTAAGCAAATAGTCACTTATAATTAACAAATAGTATGGATTAAAGCCAAACTGAAGTCCCAAAATACAACTTAAGAAATAAAGATGGGGATGATTATTTCCCTGTTTTACTGATTTTATGTTTAAAAAATTCCAAATGTCTCTAAATTAGAATGATGTCTGTGCTTTTTCAGCATGGAAATATTAGATACCATGCAAATTAAGCTCAAGAGAGTCATAGCTTCATCTGTTGTTATATAGACAAGATCATCTCTAGGTAAAATGCCATCTCCAATGCTAAATTTAGTGATCTCTTTTGACTCTAAAAGCTTACGTTCAATTATATGTTAATGCCCTTTTGAAAATATTGTCATCTAATCTTAATAATAGTTTAGTCTGTGTACATTAAATTATTTCATCTGTGACCTTCAGCATGTTGGACAATTTCCTCAGTCAGAACAACAGATGTTTTCTGTAACGTATGAGAGTGATTTGATTACTGTAAGAAACAATATGCATATAGAACAAGACTTCAATTTTATTAGAAAAGAGAAATAATGATATTTTGGAATTCTTTAGTAATAAATATTCATGGTGAAATAGTAATGAAAACTGAAGAATTCCTTACTATGCCTTCATGAGTAAAATGACCTCTGATACAATTTAAAGTGTACTGAAAATTTATTTGGAAAATATTTTGCAAAATGGGTATCTTTGACAGTAGGCACACAAATAATGCAAAAGACAACAAAAATACCCAAATATGTTTTGTTATTCACAATATCATTTTCCCATTGAGTTCCATAAAATAAGCACATACAGATGATTAAAGTCTTGTTAGAAAAATAATTTATTTATACAACTCGAAGAACCAAAGTGTTATCAGTCAAGTTTGACTCATAGAGACTATATAGGGCAAAGTAAAACTGCATCAGTGGGTTTGTTAGACTGTAAATCTTTACACAAGTATGAAGCCATCTGTCCTTGTGATTATGCACCTAGTTTTTATTAAATATTGCGTAGGTAGTTTTCTCACTGTGAAGAAAAAATACGGCTTATAACTTTAACAAGCCATTATTTCAACAGGCAAATTAAGGCTTTAATCCACATTTTTAATTAAGAAAAGAGAAAAGAATCCACAGCACACAATACCTCAAATCAGAATATTTACAAGTTTTAGGAATTCTGCTATATAGATATAGATAACTTCATAATACTGGAATTGAGAGTAACCTGACCTCTGGGTTTCATGAGACATTTACTATTTTATAAAACTCAAACAAACCAATATGACTAGTACTGACCTCACTCATACGTGCAGTGTCAGCTACATCATCATTAAAACTTGGGGAAATAAGGGGTTGAAGTTAAAGCAATTATATGGATGCTTTATTCTTACATTTTTCCTTCATGTAATTACCAAGCCTTAACTTTTGTGAACATTAATTCTCATGAACTCATTTCGACCCCACAGAAGATGTGAATAATGATGGCATAGTCTTTATGTACTTTCTTATTATAAGTAATAAAGCAGAAAGACTATGCTTTGTTTTATTGACTAAGGAGTTATCTTCCCTTCACCTATAAAAAGGCTTTCTTGATCTTCTAGAATGTGCTATATAAATAATATGTCCATTTTAAAACCTTCACTACCACAATATTGAAGACCTAGTATTATTTTGATAAAGTTAAAATGTTCTGCTGCTAACAGAAATGCCATTGGTTAGAACTCACCAGCGGCAGAGTAAGAGGAAAATGTGGCCGCCAGCTTCAATAGAATCACAGTCTTAGACATCCTGCAGAGTGATTCCCTGAGGTTGGTACAATGTCTATGCACTGCAGTAGAACTGACAGATGAAGATTGGGTGTAATGTGAAATGTACTATTTCATAAAAAAACTCCAATTTGATGGCTAAGAATGCCACATTATCAGATATGTTTTTGTGGGTTTTTTTACTTTTTATTACGATTTTGGTGATGGTGTACAGAGCAAATAATCAGCTTTATATATAACAATTTATATATCTCTTGCTTTGAGTCACTAATTTCAATCTATTTGATATGCCATCCTTTACACTATCCCTGTGTTTGCTGCGTATATACTTCTCTCTTCTCTAACCCTCTGAGCTTTGTCTTTGGGTAAATGCTACCTTGCTATCATAAATGATTGATCTAACATAGAAGCGAGTTTCATTTCAGACTCGAGGGTGATCGTTATGAGAATGCTACCACTCTGTATAGCATCAATGTCGCAGTCACCTAACCGGTATCAATTTGAAGATTAACAGTATGGGTTGAAGTGTGGCCTGTCAATGTAGAGATAGTCTATGAGACCGCTCTGTGGGCATGTATTAGAATTCTGGAAAGCATGGTACTTCCTTCTTGGAAGCAGGAGACATTCTCACTTCCTTGGATACACTCGATTGACAAAAAAGACTTCCTGCCATATGGACCTACCCTGATGCTACCGGACCTCTCAAGCTGGAGAAACCACAGAGAGACCTCTGCCAGTGCTGAGATGCTTATAACACCATGGGATCCCAACTGGCTTGTGATCACTCTGCATTTGACATCCTTGCATGTATTTTGTGAGTCTGAAGAGGACTTTATAGACTGCTATTGGACATAGGGGCTCATAACAGATTTATGACCTTGGACTGCACTGGGTTGGGATGGTTTCTTAAAGTATAATTACCCTTTTGTAAAAATACTCATATACATATGTGTGTTTATGAATTTGTTTCTCTAGTCTACCCAGTATAACACAATCAATGCATCTGATTTATTTAAGATTTGGAGTTGTGTTCTGGATTTTTTCTTTCTATACTTTTATCTACATATCATACAATTCAATAGTTCAATCATATCAAAATATACAATCATTTACCCAATCAATATTAGAATATTTTTTCATTTTTAATGGTTAAATATTTTTTAAAATGAGCTGTGTAATCACAATCAGTTCTTGTGCTCTCTCCCCATTGCTATATACATTATTTGCTCTGCTAACCCCTTACCCCCCTATCTTTCATCTCCTACCACTACTGCCCCTTATAGACCCTTTCCTCAGTTATCTCGATGCATCTACTCCTCCTGTGCTTCATAAACTGGAAAACCCAACAAAACCAAAATAAAGTGATCAGAATAAAATAGTAATATAAAGATAAAAAGACAAATAATGATTAAACCAGGAAAGACCATAATCAGTATTGAGAAGGCCAAGGAAAATTTTTGTCTTGGCATAAACAAGAAGCACTTGCACCTTGAACAATTTCAGGTTGGATCAACCTGAGTAAGTATAAAATTAAGTCCAGGAGAATCATGGTTACAATGATCGCTCTCTCCAATAGCAAAGCTGTTTGAGACATTTGACTGTGGATAGAGAGGATCTGGCAGCAGCTTAATCTGACTGGATATACTGCATGTGGATTCGCACTGTCCTACATAACCTTCTACAAATTGGGTGTTCTCAATTTTGGTCCAGATATTTTCCCCTTGTCATATTTAAAATGTGTTATTATTGTCTTTGGAGTACACAAACTCTGTGCTTCCTCCACTGGGAATTGGTTGACTCCTTTCTTAGATGGCTGTTTCCTAGCACACAAGACTTTAAGAGCACAAATACTACTGCAATTTATAACTTGTCACTATCTACTTTCTTCACCGCACTTTGCTGTACCATCCTTATCTTCAGTGATCATTTCTTGAAGGTGAGTTGTGATGGTCATGTACTCATGTGTCATTTTCATGATTGGGAATGTAGGGGTGGAGTCTAGCCTGTCAATCTGGAAATAGCCAATGAGGCCTCTGTGTGGGCATGGTTTCCTCTTAGATTTCAGTGAATTCTCATATTTCCTTTGTGGAGATGAGAGACCATCTCCTCCCAGAGTTGTTAGGAGACACTCAACTGATTAGACGGCAACGTCCAAGGAACTGGAGGAGCTGGAGGAGAAGCCTTTTCCTGATGGAACCAGACCTCTGAAGCTGGAAATGCCACAGAGAGACCCCTCCTGAAGGGCTGAGATGCTTCTACTGCCAATGGATACTGTTGATGGACCCTGAGCCCTGGAAACGAGGAGCCATGAGGAGACCCCTGCCAAAGCCAGGATGCTTCTACTGCCCCTGGACACACAAGACTGCACACACTGGCCTGTGATTGTCGTGGTGTCATTGCACATGGTTCATGAGTTGAAAAGAGACTGTATAGACTGTTTCTGACATATGGGCTAACATAAGACTTTTTGACTTTGGACTGGCGTGGGTTGGGATGCTTCCTTAATGTTTCATTCCTTTCCCTTACATCCATATGCATGTTTATGAATTTGTTTCTTTAATCTACCCAGACTAACACATGAGTATTGGGCAGGGTCATGTTATCATACTATCAATTTGTTCTTCAATCGATACTAGAGCTAAGTGGGGGCCCAGAATCCATCTTCTTGTCCCTGGTATATGCATGTAATACTCAGATTTACTTTGATTGTCAAATTATGACTAAACCAAAACCCCATAAGACTACCCCAACAATAGCAACAAACCCACCAGCAGTCAACCAGAAACAAACTGAAGGTAGGAAAACAAAAAGTCATAGAAACACAGAAATGAAATATTGCCACTCATCCCCTTGGGATATAAGGTGATTGCACATGTAAAATCATCAGTTTTTCCAATGACAAAGCACTCTGGAGACTGTCAGTTTGAGAACTCTATGCTAGTACAGTTCCACCATGAGCTTCAAATGGTTTTCAAGAATTTGGAAATTTCTTCACTTGAACATAAGGAATTCTGGGGGCATACTAGGTTACATGTTCACATTGTGCTGCTAACTTCAAAGCTAGCAGTTCAAACCTAATCACTACTCTGGAACAAACAATCAAACTTTCTGTTCCAGTAAAAAGGTACACGTTTGGAAACTCTACACAGGGTTGCTTTGAGTCAGAATTCTGTTAAAATTTTACTATTTTCCCAAACTTCAGTGTAGTTTTTGTCCTTGTCACAGTTTATAATTCATTTTTCCCTTTCTTCCTTCTCCTCCTTTTACTTCTCCTCCTCCTCCTTTTTCTTCTTCAAAACGTTAACAAGACTAAGACAAGTATATCACTAACAGATCTTATCTGCAACTATCTACTGATGATAGAGACATGTTTAAACACATTTTGGCTGGAATAAAGAAATCCCAATATATTTAAATGGGAACATTTGCAAAATCTTCCATCCTTATAGAGCGCATCACAAGAAATATTTCTGTAAATATATCTGAGCAACTACCTATTATAAATCTTAATTTATTGCATCATCTAAAAAACAGTTCCTCTTTTTAGATTGCATCATTAATTATTTGCATTTTTGGTCTCATTTTGTAATATCCAAATTAAAAAATATATTTTAAAAGTTTGACTCATTTAAAAAAATCTGTTAATGAATTTTATTATAGTAGTACTAAGAAAAGACTCCATATGGTTTCCATTAATATCTTAAATAATTAGATGAAACTAATAATTAATATTACTTCCAAAATATTATAAAAAGGTATATATATAGTATAATCACAGAAGCATTTGCACATAAAAATATAATCTTTGAATTCAGAAATAAGAAATCACTATGAATGCAATCTATCTGAAAGCTTAAGTCTTCTTAATAAAAGTTGAATTCCTTGAAGAGCTATCAGTGATGCTGTTAATAATTTTCAACCATGTCAATACAGAAGGAAAAAAACTCAAAGAAAAATAAAGCATAAATGTAGAAAAGTCAAGGAATCTATATATAAATGTAATGCAAATAGTATGATTAATTTGCACAGAGACTAACATGGAATATATATGCAAAACATTAATTAGTAGTGAATGCAAATATTCAAGCTAAAGGTATTTTACATATATGTCCAATCAATAAAGATACTTCCATTGTCTGGTTACTGTGGATGCACCAAAAATTAAATGTTAAACAATAGCTAGAATTTATGTGATAGCACATATATCCCCAATTTGCTATTTAAAGTGATTTTTAATAGTATGTTTGGAATAGATGTGACAATATGTTCTAACATAACAATAATTTTAAGTATG
Source organism: Nesogale talazaci (assembly GCA_004026705.1). NCBI lineage: Eukaryota > Metazoa > Chordata > Mammalia > Afrosoricida > Tenrecidae > Nesogale > Nesogale talazaci. The sequence goes on along the minus strand of PVJH01009334.1, from coordinate 1,127 downwards.
GCACGGGACCAAGCAATGTTCTGTTCCATTGTACATAAGATTAGTATGAGTCTGAACCACTGAGATAATACCTAACATCACAGAAGAATTATGAGAGCTTTTACACTAAAATTGAGTCTTGTTCATTTTCAGTTTCATATTATTATATTTGCAAATTTAGCCTTTGCATTTAATTTAGCAGGAGGAAACTTCCATTTTATTACATAAAGCAATAATTGTATTAAGTGAAAGAAAATATTACTGGTAGAATGTTAATTTGTGTATAGATATAGTATATATAGCACCCATATTTCTACCTGTCTTATAGATTGATCTGTTCCATGTTGAGCTGATTTTGACTCACAGCCACCCAAATGAGAAAGTATAATTGCCCCTTAAGTTTTCCTAAGCTATAATCTTTGCAAGTCCTCATGGAACTGTGAGATAAGCCGTGGGGTGTTGAGATAGTTAGTGTTTATTGTGGCAACTTGGTCAATAAACATATGTGATATTGATTGAAGGGCAGAGAGGCAAATGGCCCGGTGAGCCTTGCCTTTCTTGTTCTCGGGTCTCTAGCTTTATGATGGTTGGACCAGGGTGCAGCTTCCTTAGCTAGTTTCCTGCTTCAGCTGGCAAGGCTCACTTCCTACAAGACATTCCTAAGGGGAAGCCACATGGACCTACCCTGATGCAACCACGCTACTGGAGAAGTCACCTGGAGACCCCTACCAGCGCTGAGGTACTTACTTGTTCACTGATTCAGCTTTCCTCCTAGAGTTGGCATCATTGCATGGGTTTTGTGAGATGGAGAACTTTTCAGATTTGTGTCAATCATAGGGACTAATGTTGGACCTGTGGACTTGAGCAGAACTGGGTTGGGATGTTTTCTTGATGTGCACTTACCCTTTATATAAAGGGTATATGCAGATGAGTTTCTGTGGATTTGTTTCTCTAACATACCCAGACTAATATAGGTGCAAACCAGAAATGCTATAATTCCAACCCCCAACCTGTCCCTACACAAAAGACGAGGCTCTCTGCTCCCCTAAAGACTTCTAGTATCACAAACCTTTTACAGGGTTGCTATGTGAGCTAGAGTCAATCACTTCATATAGCACTTTAGCCATAATCCCATTTTGCTATCTTAA
>PVJH01009333.1:52514-79876 GCA_004026705.1 Nesogale talazaci | reverse complement strand
TGGGCTCCTCAGGATGATCGCTAGCGGGGCCCTAATCGTGTCTTTCCTCTCGTTCAGTGGTTAGCACACTTTGCTGCATATTAGAATCACCCGGGGAGCTTTTAAACTCTCCAAAGCCCAGGCAGGCCACACCTGTGTTAGCTTTCTGTGGCTGCTCTAACGAGCCACCATAAATTTCGTGGTTTAAGATAACACAAATTTATTATTTTATAGTTCTGTGGGTCAGAAGCCGGCCACGGACCTCATGGGGCTACAATCAAGATGTCGGCAGGGCTGCCTTCCTGCCTGGGGACTCTAGGGGGAGAATACATTTCCTTGCTTTTCCATCTTTCTGAGGCCACCCACACCCTTGGCTCCTGTCACTCAGACAATGGTGAAGACTTCCCTCATCCCTGAGTGAGGTCTGTTCTCACAGCTTTTCACTCGGCCTCTGCTTCCCTCTTCTGCGTTCAAGAATCTCTGGGATGACCTGACCCCCACCCCCCGATAATTTGCATTTTACTCTCCTTATTTTAAAGTCAGCTGACTAGCAACTTTAATTGCAACTAAAAAGTTAATTTCCTTTTGCCAGCTAGCCTAACATATTCTCCAGTTCTAGGCGGCACTGTCAGGCAAGCATTGGACTGCTAACTCCGAGGTCGGCGGTTCAAACCCACTAGCCATTCTGTGGGAGAAAGGTGACGTTACCTGGCCCCCTAAAGCTGCATGGCTGCTGTGGATGACATCATCTCAGTGTCAGAGGGTTTGGCTTCATGGGGATTCGGATGTGGACGCTGTGGTTGTTTGTTGTTGGCCAGTCACCCTCAACTCTGTGACCCCTACGTACCCCAGAATCAAATGCTGCCTGCCCCTGTGCCACCTCTTGATTGGTTGTGATTCATGGGTTTTTAATGACTGACTTTCAGTCTATCACCGGATCCTTCTTCCTAGCCCATCGCAGTTAAAAAAACTTCCCCGAAACCTGTTTGGCATGGCAGTAGCGTGTGGCCGTGGGTGAGGTCTCCCGCATGGACAGTAAAGAGCACATGTAATCCACCATCCGTCTCCTCCTGTAAAGCATGACAGGAATCTCGGAACCCCGGGGGCGTTCGACGCTGGCCCATGCGAGTTGGAGCGACACGATGGGTGGGAGCTGGGTTTAGGTGTGGGCCTAGTCAGAGGTGTGGCGCGTCATCACCTGGTGCGCCCCTGCCCCGTTCACTGGACCCCCCCCTCCCCGTGCCTTGTCTCCACGTCCGACTCGATAGGGACAGCGGGGTTAGATAGGAGGTCATTGCTCACGAGTTGTCCAAGTGAGCGACGAGTCGGAGGGTGGGAATGGGGCGAGGGGGGGCACACGGAGATCGGGTTACGAGCGTGGTTTGCCAATGTGCACATTCGCTCCTCCGAAATAGGGCAGCGTCAGCCGGTTTCTTTCCAAACAACCAAGAAACTCTGAAGATTAAAAAAAAAAAAAAAAAGGACTTCCCTACCGAGACAGTGCCTGATGTTGTGGGGTGCCGTCCGGTCGGTTCTGACTCACGGCGACCCGGTGCACCACAGAACGCCACCCCGCCCGCTGCGCTGGCACCGGTTGCGGCAGCAGGGTGCCCATCCACCCCGACCCCGGCCTCCTGCTTTCCGCTGCCCTCTGCGCCACCAAGCACTCAGCAGGCCTTATTCAACGAGTTAAGGTCGACAGAGGCCCTCCTGTGTGCCCGGAGGTCTTCCGAACGTGCTTGCCTCCGAGCCAGCGTGCAGTGCAGGGCGCCGGGGCCGAGCGGGCTTTCAGCTCGGTCAGCAGAGTCACACCCCCCGCCCCCCCTCAGTCCCCGGGGGAAAAAGATGGGGCTCCAGACACCCGCAGGGCACGAGAGTGGGTCAGACCCGCAGTGGCAGAGCCGAGTTGCAGTGTGCAACGAGATGTCAATAACTCGGGGGACGATGCCACGTTTGTTGTAACAGTCGTGGTGGGCGGGACCCTGGTGACTGGGCGGCTTAAGCGCTGGGCTGCAAACTACAAAGCCTGCCGCTCAAAATGACCCACCCCTCGGCAAATCACACCTCTTAGTCATTACTCTCTCCTCGGTTGTTTTTCTTGAAATTGAGCACTTTTATTGGGGGCTCTTACATCTCTTATCACAATCCATACGTTCATCCACTGTGTCAAACACATTTGTACATCTGTTGCCATCATCATTTTCAAAGGATTCTCTTTCCACTTGAGCCCTTGGTACCAACTCCTCATTTCCCACCCCCCCCCACCCCTATGCCTCTCCCCCCTCTCCCTCCCTCCCTCATGAACCCTTGATAAATTATAGATTATTATTTTCATATCTTACATCATCCTCTGTCACCCTTTATCCACTTTTCTGTTATTCATCCCCTGGGAGGGGGTTATATGTTGATCCTTTTGATTGATTCCCCTTTTCCCTCCCCACCTTCCTCTTATCCTCCTGGTACATCTATTCTCTTTGTTGTTCTGAGGGGTTTATCTATCCTGGATTCCCTGTGTTTCAGGCTCTAATCTGTGTCTGTAGCAGTGTGCATGTTCTGGCCTACTCCGATTTATAAGGTAGAATTGAGGTCATGATCGTGGGGGGGTGGGGAGAGGAAGCATTAAAGAACTAGAGGAAAGTTGAATGTTTCATCATTGTTATACTGCTGACTGGCTCGTCTCTTTTTTTGTTTGTTTTTTTTGTGTGTGGCATCACTGCCCTGGTGGGAGTAGGAAGCCCAGCCTCTGGCTCATCTCTTTCTAGTGACCCTTCTGTAAGGGGATGTCCAACTGTCTCCACTCTGCACCCCCACCCCTATTCACATTGGTATGATTTTGGCCTGGGTCTCCTCAGTTTTTACTCCCATGGCAGTAATTCTTGCTTTACCACATCTTGCTCAGTTGGTGAACAAGGCTTCCGAAATGGATGCTTGTTAGAAAGCAGTCATCAGAGCTCACCAGAGGTGAGCCAGGAAGTGTTTCCTATATATTTGCTGTACCGAAATTATGCAAGTTTGCTGTGTGTCGATAAACAAGGTGACTGCTCATGGTGTAAACTGGCAGGCATGCGGACATCTCCTGTGGAAGGGAGTCAGTCTCTAGAGAGTCTCCTTTCTGACTCACAGTGCAATCCCCACTCCACCTCTGCCCCACATCACTGAGGATTTATTCTTGTGCTCACTGAAAGAGCAAGGTAAAGACTAGGTGCGCACACTAGTGATAGAGGTGGGGCTCAGTATGGACAGTTTCTGTGCCAAGATGGAACAGACCAGAAAAGACAGAGCCAGAAGACATTACAGGCATACCTCGGAGCCGTTGTGTGTTCTATTCCAGACTGCCACACTCAAGAGTCGTGTGAACCCAGCTCATTTAGAAGTGACTTTTATGCTCTGTTCTAGTCTATAAATTGGCCAAGAGAGTTCTGAAAAAGTGTGAGACATTGCACGAGTTCCAATACATGACGCAAAGACACCAAACCTTCAGTTGGTCAGAAGCGCGCTCCCTGGGAAGCATGATAAAATGGGATGCAGTCAAATGGCATATGCCTGCAATGTCAAAGGGAACAGCTTTTACGTGGGAAAAAGGCAGAACACTGAAGTTACACTTTATAAGTCTCTTAGAATTTTTTCACCCCAATTTCCTGGCCAGGGGTTAGCAAGCGGAGGGGTAAGGTTGACTAATATCCCCCGACGGTGTCTGCATCTTAATCCCCATTACTAGTGAGTGTTAGGTTATATATGGCTCTAGGGACTTTACAGATATGAGTAAGTTCAGGATTTTGACGTGGAGAGGTTATTCTAGGTTATTCAGTTGGGCTCTGATATAATCTCTGGTGTCCTTATGGAGGCAGAAGGAGATTGGGTTCATAAGAGGAAAGCAATGTGAAGGGTGAGGCAAAATGCTATGCTGCTGACTTTCAAAACAAATGAAGGGGCCACGAGCCAAGGGATGCAAGAAATGCAGCCGTAGTACCTGGCTAGGCAGGAGAGATGGACTCACCAGTGCTTCCTGGAACATGACCCTATGGACACCTTGCTTCTGGCCCAGTGCCACTGATTATAGACTTCTGATTTCCAGCACTGTAATACTTATTAGAGCAGGGCAGAGAGACCAAGGACACTTACTTGACAGTGCCACCAAGACACCTTGTGACTTCACAACCGTGTAAAATTTTCTTTCTCAATTAACTTGGGTCAGCAGAAAAATAACAGCGAGTCGATATCATGAAAAACATCAAGTCTCTTTGGGACAGGTAAAATCTGGACCTGGCCAAAATTTCTGAAGGTAGTGTTTGCAATGCTGTTGCTTGGGAAATGCCGCTGTTGGGTTTTTTGTTTTTTTGTTTTTGGTGTGAATCTGGCCTGCCACAGAATGCTTCCTTCAGTTTAGACCGTGTCCTAGAATTGTGCCATGTGACTTATCATTTCCCCTTCATCCCGAATTAGAGCATGGGCTCCAGGGGAAGTCTCTCTCTCTCTCTCTCTCTCTCTCTCTCTCTCTCTCTCTCTGTGTGTGTGTGTGTGTGTGAGAGCTCTAGGGCAGGTCTCCGTCTCCTCTCAACATCTGTGGGCCTGGCCTTCCTTGGAGGATCTACACATTCTTGTTGTCAGTCTCCCTCGGGTCTGCTCAGTGCAGAGACCCTGAGCCCAAAGGGCACGGACCTCTCCTGGCCTGTCCTCCTTAAGTGGCAGTCAAAACTGTAGAAAAGAGGATGGGAAGACTTCATTTTCATTTACTTTGGATCCGCTATCAGGAGGGACCAATTCTGCTCGGAGACGGGCATCATGCTTGGTCAAGTAGAACATCCGTGAAAAAGACAGTGAAAGAGAGGGAGCTCCTCAACAGGCTGGACCGCCACAGCGACTGCCACAGTGAGAGCCCACGGCAGTGATGTGAGGAGGGTGTGGCACATAGGCTTGCCAGGAGTCAGAGTCCACTCAGGGACACCTGTCACCAACAGCGTCGACCCATCTTCATTGGTGCTATTGCATCTTTTCACATTTACAAAAGGCTAGACATCCTCCTTTAAATAGTACCTCCTGTACCTCACAAATATTGATAGCCAGTGCTTTTATTATCATTTACTACTCGATATTTTATGGTGGCCATTTTTTATCCTTAACTCATTACTTCAATATTGTAAGATATATGAACATAGGATTTTTTTCCTCATCTTTTTATGGTTGACTTTCTCATTAAAATGTATAAGGGTCAGATAATTATGCCATGTGTGATACCCGTTTTTGTATATTTATTAAGATTTCCTCTCAGATTTAATAACAATAATTTTTGGTAATTATTCTCATGAGTGCCTAAGAAGACTATGTATTATCTAGCCTGGAGGAGGCAGGGTCTTACATATTTTTTTAATTAGGCCTGTTATTTATATTGTTTACATCTTCCAGGTATTTAGTGTGTGTTCTGTAATTTCTGAAAGATGTATTAACATCTCTATCAAAGGTTATTCATTTAGCAACTTTTCTATGTAATTGAATCAATTTTACCTTATAAACTTCAAAGAAATGTGTTAGGTGCATATATTTATATATATATGATGGTTCTATTTCTGGGATGGTTTTATCTTTTTATCACTATGGAAATATCTTTATCTCACATGCTTTTCAGCTTTAGATCTATTGATCTGATATTAATATCACCACATAAGCTTTCTTTTAGTTAGTGTTTTATATAGCAGTTCTCAAAATTTATTGTCTGAGATCTGTTTATATTCATAAAGCATGCTGATAAGACCAAAGAGCTCTTGCTTCTGTTGATTATATCTAGCCATATCTACTATATTAGTAATTAAAGTTGGGAAAGCTTAAAATATTCATTTAATGACAATAATAATAAATCACTGCATGGTAGCATCTAGCATTTTTATGAAAAATAGCTATATTTCCCAAATAAAAAATATTAGTGAAAAAGAAACACACTGTTTTGTGTTCTTACAGCTGTCTTTTATGTCTCGTGTAATAAAAGACATCTGGGTTCTCATATTTGTACTCCATCTGTCACAATGCTTTGTCATTGAAGTATGTAGCACACATAGCACACAGATCTGTAATTGAAAAAAGGAGGAATATTTTAGTAGTTTTTCCAATACTGTAAATATTCTTTTTTGGTACTATGCCAAAATTTGACAAATAGTAGTTTCTTACCAGTTGGTTGCAATGTGGAACTAAAACATCTCTCCGAACACATACCAGTTAATTTTTTGTACTGTTACATTACAACCTGTTCATCTGTTTTGTACCTCCATTGGGTCTTTTTCCCACACGTGATTTTACCCATGTAAAATGCCATGACAATTTGGAAAATATTGATTCACTGAAATATACAGCTCTACCAAATGTTGACACATTTGATTACCGACCTTTTTTTGGATTTTTTGTGCATCACTGCCCTCTGGTGGTGGGAGTAGGAGGCCCAGCCTTTGCTCCTGTGGAGCCACTGCTGGAATTGAACCTCCATCCCAGTGGGCCGCAGTCCCCTGCACAACCACTATGCCACCGGGCCTCAGCCAATTACCAACTGTTAACACATACACATACCCACAATTCAACATAAGATAACTATCAATCTTATCAGGAAGCATCTTTGAGCATTTAGAAACGTTCAGGCTCATGTGGCAGGTATATGTTTTCCAAAATTCTCATTTCCACTTGGAAACATGACAGCTAGCCCCGTGGACTGTATTTTGAAGTCACTGGCTCACTTTATTCATTTTCAAGAACTAGGGTACCAAATACAGAAGCTTTTTGAACTTGCAAAATTTCTTACTATTGTCTCTTCTTTCACCTTTTTTTGTACTTTAGATCTTAAAAACAAAAATCCTTAAGAGGGTTTAATTAGAGGGAGCAGAGATCAGTAGGTATCTTTAGTCTTTTACCTGTAACCAGAAGTCAACAGATTTCTTTCTCAAAGTCGCTTGTTCTCCTTGGTCATGCCCTTTCCCTGTTTTTCAGGTAGACTCCTTTCCCAATCTTGCTGAGAGTTCTAAACATTTAAACCCCCCCCCCTTTCTGGTTGTGTTCCTATAATAAAGTTCCTTCTGAGTGACGTGTCCTTTATTGCTTTTATCTCTTATGGTGGTGATACCTCTTACTCATCTTTGAGCTTATCTTCAAGCAGAGTTGTTGTCTGTGGAGGGTCCCGCCCGCCCGCCCACCCACAGGAGGTGCTGGGAGAGCTGCTACTGCTGTCATCTTAGGCGGACCATTGGCCACAGACCCGTTTTCCCACTAGTTTCTGGTCTTGGGTAAGAATTTAGATTCTTAGCCCCACAGAGCATGGGCTAAGCCACCCAGCGTTGCCTGGACATCTATAGTGGGCTTCAAAATGTTGGTGGAAAAGTGCAATTAAAAAGGAATGACATTTCCCTGTGGAGTTTCTGAAGCCCCACTGGACATTCTGCTTGTTTTCCTGTAGTGAGTTATCTTGCCCTTTCTTAGATTGCTTTCATTTCTAAAAGTAGTTGAGAGGCCGTATCTGTCAGGATATGTTAGATTATCCTGTGGTAACAAATAGCTCCCCAGTGTATGTGGTTGAAGATAACAACTTTTTAAAAGTTCTCTATACATATCCATTCACAGAGGCTTTGGGAAGTTTGTGGGAACGAGGCACGGAAAGATAATGATTTCCCCACTGCCCCACAACCTTTTTGAAGCCCCTGCTCCCATAGTGGCATAGCTTCCTGGGGGAATAGAACATCTACCATTGCACACCTTGCTGGTCACGGTGCCAGAGAGATGGAGCCCTGGAGGCCCAGTGGTTACTCATTAGATTTTTTTAAAAATCATTTTATTGGGAGCTCTTAGAGTTCTTATAACAATCCATACATCCATTGTGTCAGACACATGTGTACATATGTTGCCATCATCTATTTGAGCCCTTAGTATCAGCTCCTCACACCCCCCCCCCCCGCTAGCCCTTGATAAGTTATCAATTATACTCTTTTCATATCTTACCGTGAACCCTTAATAAATTACAAATTATTGTTTTCATATCTTATACCATCTGCCGTTTCTTTCACCTGCAAGTCTGTTGTTCATCCCCCTGGCAGGGGGTGGTGGTAGTGGTTATATGGATTGGTTCCTTCTTCCCCCACCTGCCCCCTCCCCTCATGGTATTGCTGCTCCCATTATTGTACCTGAGGGCTTCATCTGTCCTGGATTCTGTGTGTCCAGAGTTCTGATCTAGTTCTGACCAGTGTACATTCTCTCTTCTAGCTGGGTTTGTGAGGTCGAATTGGGTCATGATAGTGGGGGCGGGGGTAGTGGGAGGAGGAAGCATTAAAGAACTAGAGGCATCTTGTATATCTTGTATGCGGGTTTGCTCATCCCTTTCTTGTGACCCTTATGTGAGGGGCTGTCCAGTTTTCTACAGATGGACTTTGAGTCACCCCTCCCCCGTGGGCTCCCCCCACCCCAATTCATACCAATGCGATTATTTGTTTTGGCTCTTCTGGTGCCTACTCATTCGATTGTTAATGTTAACCTCAAGGTCAGAAGTTCAAACACACCAGCCACTCTTCAAGAGAGAGATGGGGCTTTCCACTCCAGTAAAGTAAAAGACTTCCTGTCTTAGAAACTCACAAGACTTACTGTCTTATAAAGTCCCTGTGAGCTGTCTTGCCAAAGTAGCGGGGCTGTTGTAACTGGGGTTCTGGTTTCAGCAGAACGAGTTTTTTGTATAGTCTGTGAAAGTATGGGCTACAGCACTGCTGTAGTCTGTGTTTTGTGGAGAAGATAAATCAGTGACACATGTATGTTGAGAGGTTTACATCAAAACAAAGGCAATGCAGTTATAGGGCTCAGGAAGTTCCAAGTCTTGTGGGTCAGATGTCAGACTGGAGGCTTCTCGTGATTCCCCTAACCGCGGGCTTCTGGCTGCAGAGGTGACTGAATTCAAGGTCAGCAAGTCAGATGGTAGGCTGCTGATAACTCCCAGGCATCAGCAGACAATATGGCAGGCCACTGACTCAAATCCAGTGAATCAGAGGTCAGATACAGAATGTAGGCCCAGCAAAAAGCAAGCAACCACATCGTCCACTTAAATGAGAACGAGGCAGCAGTGCCAAGGAAGCATCCCTTTAGTTGATTGCCTCAAGACTGTGCTCTGAGTTAGAATGCTTTATCCCACCTCGATCATGCAACCAATTGGCTTTTCATAGCAGATCCCACTGTAGAGTGGGTAATGCCCTATATCGCATCATGGCAATTTCTAGGTCTTTTTTGCTTGTTTGTTGTTGGTTTTTTTGGGGGGGGCATCACTGCCCTCTGGTGGGAGTAGGAGGCCCAGTCTTGCTCCTGGAGAGCTGCTGCTGGATTTGAAGCACCAACCCAGTGGGCCACAGTCCCGCACACAACCACTATGCCACCAGGGCTCAGCCCAATTTCTAGGTTTTAAATCACTGAGAATTTTGGATCAGCCAAGTGGGCACACAGCTGTCACACATATCTGTGATGTCCATGTGCTTTATCATCTGATATTTTTATAGGGAAACTTGATGGAAAATGAGGTGATAAAGTTATAGGAATAAAAGAATGAGGCTATGTTTTTATGTATTTGTGGTTTAAGTGTTCGGTATTAATCAATTCTTTATCAGAAGGCTCATGAATTGTGTATTTTCTAAAAACCCAAACAGTTGCCACTGAGGTGATTCTGACTAATGGCAGCCCAGCACGTGTCAGAGAGGCCTTGCACCCATCGTAGGTAGGGCTCAGTGCTCAGTTGACAAGTTTTGCTTCGGAGTCCCCTCCATTCGGATTTGAGCCCTGCAGCCTTCTGGTTAGTAGCCGAGTGCATTCATCTTTGTACCATCCACCCAGGGACGCTTTTTGGATAGGAAGGGCTCCCCTGCGCCCTTCCCCCCAACATAGGGTCTAGTTATAGTCATATAGGGAGGGAGCCCCTATTCAATGCCTTTCCTGACACCGCAGGGAAGAGCCTTTAGAGGCACGTTCTGTCTGTCCGTGTTCTCACGTGGCTTTGCTGTTCATGTTTGTTCTGAGGGTGAACTGAGCTTGGTCTGGGGTTTCCTTTGCCCCCCTGGCCTGAAACACCTTTACTTTTTTCCCACCAGAACCTTAAGGTGGGCTTCACTGTGACCACTGTGCTAACCAGCCTGAGAAGCCAGAGAGAGGCAGGCTTTTCCAAAGGCAGAGCTGTAGAAGATTGTGTCCTGAGAAAAGACATTCAGCCTCAGGCCCTAGAGTGGCTGGACTGGGCTTCTCATTTAGTCATCCTCACCTTTGGTGCTTCGAACCCTTAAGGTTCCTGTTTGATCTCTCAGAGTGAGGCTAGGGTCGGCCCAGCCAACTGTTACAACTGTGCTGGAGGAAGGTCTCCGGAAAGGGCAGCCAAGAAGAAAGGCCAGGGAGCGTCTTCGAAGAGAAGGCAAGCGATGGCACTGCACAGAGCGCTGAGCGAGTGGCACCGGAAGCCCATCTCCACCCCACCCCGGTGGCCCAGGGAAAAACAGACCCTCTTCCTAGGTGCCTTTGCTAGAAGGGAAAATCGAAAGCTCTTCTTAGAGGCTGTGTCAGGGGGCCCCCAAGAGCATCCCGAGTTTCGGTGATGGGAGAGGAGTGGGTGGTTGTCCTCCCAGCCATGAGTTCATTACCCGGAGAGGAAACAAAGGCAGAATTAGCGAAGGGAGGAAGGGACGAGTCGCCTAGAGGGGAACTGAGCCTAAGCTTCCACAGGTCCCGCCCCAAGAGAGCCCCAGAGGTGACACTTCATTCCCCAAGCAACACGTTGTGACAGCATGTGTGAGATGTTGCCAGCAAGGGAGGCTCAGGAGACACGCCTCAGCCAGCAAGGCTTTTACTGGGGGCCACGCACGCGCCACCCCCCTCCCTGCACACACCCCCCCCCTCACTTGGCAGGCACCCAAATTCCTGACTCCTTGGAGGGAAGCATTTGTCAAGCACATACTGTATTGCTTGAACAGGCAAGCACAGGGAGCCACCCTTCGCATTTGGGGGACCCCACCTCCCAGCTCCACAGGTCAGAGCTCCCCAGGAGCAGCCTTTGTAAAGACACACAAGATGCACAGACCTACTGTGCTTCTGCCCAGAGGTCGCACCCACACCCATGGAATCTGTTGGTGGAGAGGCTGTCCACTGAGACCGGAGGGAGGATTGAGCGGCTGGGGGAAAGCAGGAGGCTGCTCCCCTGAAAGAGGGGCTCGGGAGGAAGGAGGACGCGACTGAAGACAAGGCTCCACTCTTGGCTGTTAAGGAGGCCCGCAGCGGAGCGTGGCCCCCCTCAACTGGGGGATCCTCCGAGAAGGCGCTGCTGCCGCTCAAACCAGGGAGTTGTTGAGCGCAGGAGGTGGTGAAAGGGAGCGGAGGATTTAGGTAATAAAAACCAAAGCAGCAGGAAGGAAGTGGTCTGATTAGAACCAAAAGGCGGCAGCTGGGAGGCAGTGAAGTGCGGAGCAGTCCTTCTCTTTGGGTTTCAAATCCTTAAAGGTGGTCCAGCTGGAAAGCACTGTGGTCATGGCCGTTTATCTGGGGGAGAGACCCCGTGTCCTCATTCTATACTGGACGGCCTGGCAAGGGGGGCAAAATCTTAGAGAAACATTTTGAACACAGAGAGCCCTCAAAAGCACTCACTGCCAGTCAGTCCACCGGGACTCCTCTAGGGCGTGGGAGAACGAGCTGCCCCTGGGACTCTTGAAGGGCGTACAAAGCCTGTCTTCCTCCTTCGGAGAAGCTGGTGGTTTGGTACTGCTGACCTCATAGTTAGCAGCCCCCCTGTGGAACTCCGTGCCACCAGGGCTCCTCCAAATGCAGTGATACTGCCCTATTGTGATAATGATTACTGTTGGTACCACATTAATGACATCAAGGTCCAAAAGCTCTGAGAACCCCCCTGGACAGTTTGAAACCCGTAAACACAGCTTTCAGACAACTTGCTTTTGCATGGGATGACCAAGGATCATTTAGTGTTTGTTTCTCGCTCGCTGTCTTGCCATTGAGTGTAGTTTTCAGTGGTGAGTGTTGTGTCCCTGTGACTAAATGAACCAAAGGAGTTGCCCCGCCCCACCCCCCAAACGTGTACCCCTTTGGGGCACTCAGGAGCCCTCAGCCCCCTGTGTGCAGGAGTGACCTCGCTTCTGCTTTTCAGTTCATGCAGCTCCAGTGCTCATAAACAAGCTGTCAGTGTGGCCAATCTTGGGGTGATGGGTGGTGAACAGGGGGTGTGCCTTGGTCATCTAAGGATAGAGTATAAGGGGAGCCATTTGTGCTTTCCCTTATTTTTAAAGATCATGCTTCCTCTGGTGTTTTTCTCGCCAGGCATAGGTAGTCTGAGAAGTACCAGTAAGTGATTGTGTTTCGATATGTATAAAGTTGGACCATGGAGAGATGGGGCTTGAAGTCTTGGCTTGGGGATGGATGTAGGGAGACGAGGTGGCCATTGTTTTTCATCTTAAATCATTTTTATACTAGTAACCTGATTAAGCCAAGTGTGGTCAGACCTTTGAAGAGGAGACATGGGATGTCTTCAGGAGTGTGTGTGTGTGTGTGTGTGTGTGTGAGAGAGAGAGAGAGAGAGAGAGCAGAGAGAGAGGGGCAAAAGTGACTGCACTTGGATTTGACTGACAAGACATGATGATCCAGAAGTTCACAGTACACAGAGAGCTCAACTTACCTCACAAGTTTTATGGCTCTATTGTTCTTCCCTCACCAATTACAATAATGCAAAGGACCAACCTAGGTCGAGTCTTTTTTTCTCACTTGAGTCTTAAGTCAGAACCCATTTGGCGGTGAGGTTTGCTTTGTTGTGAGGGTGGAGTGGGTGAGGGAGGGTGCTGGGACGTAGGTTGAATGAGTACCCACTCCACACCAAGCTCACTGGCATCAGGTGGATTCTGACGACGCAAAGTAAGCCTATGAGCAAGGCAGAAATGCACCCCAGGCGCCTTGAGACTCAATCTTTACAGCTTCATCTTTCTCCCCTGAAGTGGCTGCTGGGTGGCGGGTGGGTTCAGTCTTTCCACCTTGGCCTTTTAGAGTTAAGGCAAGGGTGTTTTGTGATGGGAGCTTTGCGTTTTAAAATGGACCTGCCTACAGCGTGTTCAAAAACAAGTGGAATCTGTCAGATTTCTGTTCTGGAAATTATGGATAAAAGAAAAAACAGAACAAACAATAGTAGAAATGATTAGTGGCTATATTTTAACAGCACCAATGTCTTACAACCTGCACTAATGTTCTTTTTGCATTAAGAAGGAAAATCACTGAGCTTGTGTAGTTCCCTTCTTTTAAAAATGCCACCCTTCCTTGGTAATTCTTACTACTAATTCAGGTGAAGATAAAAGAGGTGGGTTTTTTCCTGGAGACTGGCAAACTTCCTCCCAAGAACATGCTTAAAGATTCCAACTTTCCCAGTTCTGCTGCAAAGAAGATTTTTCCTTAGCAACTTGGTTCTGTGCTCTCTCCACTTTTCTCCAGAGTGTTCTGCAGCCTTTTATATTAATTGCTAAGAGAATAAACACATCAGTCTTTGAGGAAGTACACCCCGAATGTCCCTTAGAAGTGAGGCTGGGAAGTCTTCGTGTTGCTCGTCTGGGCCATGTCTTTAAGAAAGACCAGTATTAGAAAAGAACATCCTGTTTGATGCAAGAGAGGGGCAGGTAAAAGGAAGAAGGGGGGGGCTCTCCGAGGTGGGCTAACACAGTAGGCACAAAGGGCTCAGACATGCTGACTACCGTGAGAATTGTGTAAAACCAGCAGCCCACAAGAGTGTTAGCTCAGGGTCCATTCGGAGTGAACATTTGTTAGAGTGGAGCGGGTCAGTACTGATTAGGCTGGACTAGAGACATCATTTGTTAGGCTTGGTTCTCTGGAGAAGCAAAACCAGTGAGGCTTGTTTGTCTATGTCTGTAGAAAGTTGTAGGGGTGGGTGCATCCAGTCTGGCTCAAGGCCAGGGGTCAGAAGTCAGCTGGAAGCTTCTCCCGGCTCCTATAGCTGCAGGGGCTGATGAACAGGAAACAGGAAACTGAAGCAGGAAGGCCCCAGTTGGTGGCTGCAGAGCTGAATGAATCCGACTTTGGCTCCTGGGATTGGCAAGTGAGGTAACAGGAGGTCAACAAACTGGATGCAGGCTCCAGACCCAACATGAGAAGAACTGGGCTGGCTTCCACACAGTGCCTACCTCCACTAAGAGTAGGCCATGCCTTAAACAAAATCTCCCTCCCTTATAGCGAGGCTGAGTCAGTTCTACCAGTGCTTGGCTGCTTCATAGGAAATCCCATCGTGGGCTTGACCATACCATGTCGTGGTGCCTTATGGGAGAGTCCTGGCCCAGTCAGGGTGACATAAAACCAGGAGTATAAAAGCAAGAACCACCTGGACTTCTTGGATCTCTTATTTTTTCTTTTCTCATGCTCCGAACCCTGTTGTTGAGTGGAACAGGGTCCCTGCATTTTTCATAAGCAGGAGCACGTAGAAGCCCTGATTTGGGAAGCCACCACCGGGTTCACCCTTTCTACCCGTCTCTCCTTCCTTTTCCAAGTGAAGACTTCTCCAGAAAGCTCGTCTTGCCTGGAGATTAACCCAGCACACTTCCCCCTAGGAGAAAGGCCCTTTCCCCGCTGTGCTGTTGTCAGTGATTGAGTGAGTGACTGAGATTCACTCTGTTCCCTAACTGGAGATGGCGGGGTCTCTGCCAGACGGAGGGTAGGGGCAAGTGTTGTGCGCCACAGACGCTGCCGTGTGATTGGGGCCAGACCGCTGAGACTCACACACCCGCTGTGTGCCTCTGCCGCAGCTACCTCATCTGTCTGAAGTGAAGAAAACGGTAGCGTTCACTTCCCAGGACTTGTCCTGCGGAGGAGTTGAGGGACAGCGTCCTGTGAGAAGGAGTGGGTGAAGGTGTGTTGGATCAGGATTCCACTGGTTCTCAGCGCCTCCTGGGACATCCTGCCCCTTCCTGTTCATCCTGTCAGGCCCGGGGGTGGGGGCTTGGGTGGGACAAGGGCATATTGGATGCAGCCTTGGGCGCGTTCGTTACCGGGAACTGGTCTGGGAATCTCAGCTTCCAAAATCCTTCCTTGAGTTTCTGTTGTCTTTAGATAGAATCTGAAGAGCCAGCCAGTAGGCCTCCGATGTGTCAAAATGTCAGAATGCCAACATAGTATGTTTTCCCTCTGGGATGCTGTTTGTCATTTCCCTCTGAAGGTGATTAGTGCATTTAGCTTACCCTTTGGAACTTGGCGCTCCCAGATTTCCCCAGGTCATCCTGCACAGCCTCTCCCTGCTTCTGTCTCCATGTACTTCCCATCTCACCTCACCCGCCTTGGTCTTGTCTCTGACAGCTGGACCGCACCAAGCGGGTGTAGAGACTACCAAGAGTTGAGGGGGAAGCTTTAGTATCTTTACACTCCACTTTCCCATGAACTCTGTGAAGCCCCCCTGGTGCAGTCAGCCCTGGTGGAGCTATGGGTTAGGCACTGGTCAGTTGTACGCTTCCATCAGTTGCTTTGGGGAAGAAAGATGAGGCTCTCTGTTCCCATAAGGATTTCTTGCCTGTGAACCGTCGACAGGGCTTTCGGGAGTGAGGATCCACTCGCTAGCAGTGGGTTTGGTTTGGGTTCTCCTAGTCCAGTGGCTAAGAACAAGGGCTCTGACAGGAGAGCGCCTTCAACCCCATTTTCTAGCTGTGGGATCTCGAGCAATTGACTAATCATTCCAGAACAGGAAAACCAGCACTAACCATTTGGGCTGCGGGGATGAAGCTAAAGGGGATAACGCCTAGATGGCCCACGACCAGGTGACTGCCCCCAAATTAAGCCCCGCAGCCCTGCACTACAGGCTGTCCCAGGCAGCAAACATCACATGGAGCTGCTCAGCGCTTCACACGTGGTGATGACAGGCCGCGGACTGAAGCCTGGCTTGAACTTGCCCGCCTGCTTGGGTCTGTCCAGGTGACCGGGCGCACCTGCGCCGCGGCTGCGCTCGGGGTATAAATTTCCCCAGCTACACAGGCCACGCTTTTCACCACGCACAGCTCGCTTCCGAGATTAGTCGCTGAACCCCGACCTTCTGGTTTTGATTGGCTCGCTGGGGTTCGAGGAGGCACATTCTTCCCCGGCCCCTGCCACGTGTGCAGGAAGGGAGTGCTGGTGGGCCGCGCAGGCTACCAGGCAGCCCACGGCTGCCATGTTCGACGCTCCCCGAGGACAGCGGGGTGATTCATAGCCGAGCATCTTTGTTCTCTCTCTGGCGTTCTGACATCAGCACTGTCTAACTCACTCGGAAACTAACAGGTGTACCGTTTCCCCAGTGTGGGGGTGTGGGTGGGGGGCAACCCCTGAAGGCATCATCCCGAGGAGGAAGGAGGACTGTTCTGGGGAGAAGGGGACCGTGGATACCTCTGTGGGGGCGAGTACATTAAAAGTGAAGGGCTCCAAGACCTGATGGAGGGTGTCTATCTAAGAGGACGTGCTTGGCTTCGGAAGGCACTGTGTGTCCCCTCGCTCGTCCACTTAGGATTCTCTTGAGGGTGTGTGTGTGTGTGTGTGTGTGTGTGTGTGTGTGTGTGTGTAAGCACTCTGAGCCTTCCTGAAAATTCAGTTTGGGGATTAGTTAAGGACCAAAGCTGGGGGGTTCATTCTTTATCAGAAGCCGTTTCTCTCCTTCTCCTGCTGTTACATAAATCTAAAGGGAAAATCTGCTCAGCAATCACTCATGCAACACTTACTCTTTAAGGTATCGAGTGAAGTTCAAGACTGTTCAAGGGCCACACCCAGCATGAGGTTACGCATTGCGCTGCTAGCTGCAAGGTTAGGAGTTCGAAAACACCAACCATTCAGTGGGGAAAAGATAAGGGTTTCTACTCCCTTAAAGAGCTACAGACTTGGAAACGCATGGGGGGCAGTGTTAACCTGCCCTAGAGGGTCTCTTTGATTCAGACTCAGCTTGATGGCAGAGAGTGAGTTTCCCGTCAGGAGACTGATGACAGATGGAAGCATTTGCCTTGTGTTGGACCTATATTCCTACTGTAGTTCTTAATGTCATAGTTGAGCGATCATGATTACATAGCATAATTTCAACCCCTCAGTGCCCCTTCTTAGATTTATGGGACACCTTTGGTCAGATAGCTGCTCTTGTTTCCGGTTGTTTCTTACCGCTGCCGATGTTGGATTAGATCCAAGTATGATGCGCAGGGGGCGACTCTCAGGGTAGACGGTTTTATTCCTCTGATCAGCGAATAAAATATTTGACTTTGAACTGCAGAGTTTTCATCATGGTTATTTGGAAGAACTAACAAGACTAGGAGTCTTGGCTGAGCCCCGGTGGTGTAGTGGTTAAGAGTGAGGGACTGCGGCCCACGGACTTGGCAGTTCCAATCCAGCAGCGGCTCTCCAGGAGCAAGGCTGGGTAGCTCCCATAACCACCAGAGGGCAGTGATGCCTCCCCCCCAAAAAGACTAGAAGTCTCTTCATGAAATAGATACTATTTGTTGAGACATTTTGATGTCAGTCACTTCATATGCAGGGAATAAATATAATTACTACTATGCATGCATCAGTTCGAAACCACCAGTTGCACTGAGGATGAAAAATGAGGCTTCCTTCTCCTGAAAAGAATTACACTCCTGGAAACGCACCGAGGCAGCTCTCCCCTCTTGTATGGGGCTGCCACGAGGAAGGATGCACTGGGGGGCAGTGAGTGTTGAGACGTGAGGGTTGGACATGGACCAAGGAAGACCCAAGAGGTGTCAGTGCATTTTTTCAGTTGTGGTGCTGGTGAAGATTACTGAAAGTTCCACGGACTTCCAAAAGAACGAACAAATCTGTCTTGGAGAAAGGACCTTAGAGGACCTTGGAGAATGGTCCTTAGAGCCAAGGATGGTGTGACTCTGACTCATACTTTGGACATGTTGCCCCTGGAGAAGGGCATCCTGCGTGGTCAAACAGAGGCGCAGTGAAAAGAGGAAGGCCCTTGACAAGATGGATGGACACAGCAGCTGCAACAGTGGACTCACACGTGATGATGATTGTAAGGATGGCGCAGGCGCAGGTTGTGTGTTCTGCTGAACACCAGGTTGCCATGAGTAGGCATAAAACACACACACACACACCACAAGACAGTTGAAGGCCAGCTCCACGAATGTTATGGTGGAAATTAATTAATCTTCACAACAGTCACCCTATAGGTACTCTTATGATTCCAAATGATAGCTAAGGAAGTTGAAGGAATTGAAGGAACTTCCTGAAGCCGGACAACGATCCCGTGTCAGAACCGAGCTGTCTGTAGTACAGTTTGCTCTCTTAATTAGCCATCATATCACTTGATTGCCCCACCCACACATAGCCAAAGGTTTATTGGGAACTGAGCGATTCTTCTATGAGATCTTCATTCGAGACGCCTCCATGGCCTCATACTGATGATCACCTTCACGTGGAGCCTTGGTTTTTTTTCTTGGTCCTGTTTAGGACTTAATAAAGGAGCTTCTGTGAGTTAAAAGTAAACAAGGCAAAATAAAAGATGCTTGGTATACAAATAGGATTGTCTTTTTGTCCCAAACCCAGCCTAAAAAATTCTGTACAGAACATTGCCGCCTGAAAGGAGGTCCGGTGGCATGCCGTTGAGTAAGTGTGCAATTATTAACATGTTCAGCAGTTCAAACCCACCTGCTGCTTCAAGGGAGAAAGAAGAGGTTATCTGCTCTGGTAAAGATTTACAGCCTTGGACACCTTATGAGTAATAATTGCCTCTATAGCAGTGTGTTTCATTATGATGGGACTGGGGGTTGGGATGAAGGGAAGAAGCAGTAGCAGCTCCCAAAGCTAAATAAACAATTCTAAAATGTTAAGTCCTTAAGCAAAAACAAAAACAATAAAAAAAAAACATAAAATACATTCCAAAGCTCCTTTATCAGCCTATAAGATGCACTCACTGTCACTGAGTCAAGGCCTCGGCTGACTGATAGTGCCTCTTTAAGACAACCGTGAGCGTCTGAGACTAGCTCTTTTTTTAAATCATTTTATTGGGGGCTCTTAGAGCACTTGTAATGATCCATACATCAACTTTGTCAAGCACATTGGTACATATGTTGCCATCCTCTCACTTTCAAAAAAATTTCTTTCGGTTCTCCTCACCCCCCTTCTCCCTTTTCTCACGACTCCCATTTCTGTTCCTAAGGGGTTTGTCTGACCTGGATTCCATGTGTCGTGAGCTCTTATCTGTACATGCTCTGATCTAGCCAGAATGGAAAGGCAGGACTAGGGTCATGGTAGTAGGGGGTGATCTTCAGTGATGCAGATGGGTCCAGTGTAATCACAGAAGTCAAACCCAACTCGCTGCCGGCAAGTCCATCCTGGCTCATCTCGACCCTATCGGTGGAAGCATCTGGGTTTCCGAGGCTGTGCATCTTTGTCTCATCTTTCTTCAGTGGAACAACTGGTGGATTCGAACTGCTGACTTGGTGGTTATCAGACCAGCACCTAATCCACTGTGCCATGAGGCACAGCGTTGTGCTAAGCTTGTCTACATCAGGAGTTGTGACTGCAGGTAGCAGAAATTTTAACCCAAAGTGGGATGTAAGCAGCCTCCCTAAAAACAAAACAAAACAAACAAACAAACACTGTCATTGAGTCAATGCTGATCCATATGGACCCCATAGCATAGGATAGAACTGCCCTGTGAGCCTCCAAGACAGTAACTGTGCAGGAGTAAAAAGCCTCCAGGAGCCGAAAAAGACAAGGTAATAATGGAGTCTCCCCCAGAGCCACCAGCAAGCAACACATGACCCCTTAATATCAGCCCAGTGAGACCCTGTTGTGTTAGTTTCATGGGAAACTAGCATAGACTTGAAAGGGACCCAGGCACTGACTCCATGGCTTATGGCCCCTGTAAATCAGCCCACCCAGGATATCTCCTACACACATATTGTCATCAAGCATCTGTGCTGTTCCATTCAACTCGAGTCAGATTTTCTCTGACTTTCAGCTGAATTGGTAAGTCATTGCTTTGATTTGAACCATTGCGGCCCTGATTAGTACGTCTACAATGAGCGCCAAACTAGACCCACTGTCATTGCAGGGTTTCTGAGACGGTAAACCTTTAGGGGATCACGCAGCCTCATCTTTCTACCCTGGAGAGTGGCTGGTGGGTTGAATTGCAAACTTTGAGGCTAACAGCTCAACGCCATAGTGCTACCAGGGCCCCTTATAATTAGCACACTCCTATGTATGTGATTTACTTCACATGGAGGTGCTGTCCCTAAAGGAGAAAGTCATTGAAAAAGAGGAGGACCAATGCAGGGACACTTGGTTCTAATAACCCAGAATTTTGTGATGCTCACCTTCCAAACAGGATCGCTGAAGACAAATGGGTGCATAAGCAAAGAAAGTGAAGAAAGCTGATGGTGCCTGGCTATCAAAAGATGTAGCATCTGGGGTCTTAAAAGCCTGAAGGTCAATAAGAAGTCATCTAGCTGAGAAGCAACAAAGCCCACACGGAAGAAGCACACCAGCCTGTGTGTTCATGAGGTGTCCATGGGATCGGATATCAGGCATCAGAGACATCGGACAAAAGATCATAATGTGAATGGAGATGAGTGTAAAGTGGAGACCCAAAGTCTATCTGTAGACAATTGAACATACCCTTACAGAAGGGCCACAAGGAAGAGATGAGCTAGTCAGGGAGCAGTATAGCACCAATGAAATGTACAACTTTCCTCTAGTTCTTTAATGCTTCCTCCCCCTCGCTATCATGACCCCAGTTCTTACAAACCCGGCTAGACCAAAGCATGTACACGGATATAGATAAGAGCTGGAAACACAAAGACACAGATAAACCCCTCAGAACCAATATTGAGAATCGTGATACCAGGAAGGAAAGGGAAAGGTGGGGATAGAAAGGGGAAAACAATGACAAGGATCTACATATAACCCCCTTCCAGGGTGACAGATAACAGAAGTGGGTGAAGGTGGACACGGGTCAGTGAAAGACATGAATAAATTTAAAAAAAAATTTTTTTTTTGTTTTTTTGGGCATCACTGCCCTCTGGTGATGAGAGTAGGAAGCCCAACCTTTGCTCCTGTGGAGCCGCTACTGGAATTAAACCTCCATCCCAGTGGACCGCAGTCCTGCGCACAACCACTACGCCACCAGGGCTCAGCCAAACTAAAAAAAAAAAACAAACTATAAATGATTAAGGGTTCATGGAGGAGGGAGGGGGCATGAGGAGCTATACGAGCCCACAATAAAATGATTTAAAAAATGATATAAAAAAAACCAAGGAGGACCCTCAACACGATGGACTGGCACAGTGGCCGCCATAGCAGTCTCAGACTCGAGGACTGTGAGTGGCACAGAACCAGCAGGCCGGGCTCTGATCTGTCGTACAGAGAGTGTGAGCTGGAACCAGTACAACACACCTAACGACAACAAGCACGGATATCTGTTGGAGAATGAAAAAAAGTAGAAGAGGTTGGAGGAAAAAAAAAAAACCCTCAGTCTTACCGCTAAAGAAACAGGGCTGTTTTCCGAGTCATACTAAGTGTAATAACAGAGTTTTTTTTTTTTTTTTTTTAATAAAAGACACAAAAGATGTTTGGAGGGACGGATAAATGGTTTGAACCTCGGGATGGCCTGGAATTTCAGCAGGTGCACTTTCAAATTGCCAGATTCATTTCCGACTGTGACCTCCAGGCATCCACATTCTCCTTTCCAAAATAACATTTCAGCAGGCTCTGCGAACAGGCCAAGACGTGATTATTTTTACAATTCCAGATGATTTCCTAATTTAGGATCGCTCCAGCGGAGGTAGAAATGAAGGGAAACATCCAACTCTTTTTTTTCCACCTCCACAGAGTGGGACCAGCCGTGGTGCTGGTTTTAACCAAGTGCTGCTGACACGTATGAAAGCACTTCTCATCCGACAGCTGTGCAGTGGCCTCGCTGAACCCAGCTGGGGTCTCAGCCCAGTTTCAGATCAAAGAGGCCAAAGATCAACTGCTATTTCGTGCTCGTTTCCAAGTCTTTTTCTCTACCACTTCTGGGTTTCCAATTAGTCGTTTCTGTAATTTTTGCTTCAAAGACCATCCCGAGGCCCAGGGCCATCCTCTCAGTCTTGTCTCATCCCTCATCTCCCAAACGCATGTGCTCAGCCTGACCACCTCTCCTTCCTCCCCCTGGCCAGCACATTGTTTCTTGAAAGGAGACAGAGATCAATTTGGGTCGCTGGGAGCATGGGGAATCTGTTTTCTTGCTGTCTTGTCTGCCTAGTGGGGGCTCTTCAAATCATTCTGGCCTACAAGTTGATCACACCCCATGTTTGCTAGAGTGGAACCGCAGAGTCGGATCCCCAGACCTTTCTTCTGCGGTTCTGCTAGTTGGCCCCAACGCCTACTCTTAGGCTGTTCGTACCAAAAGCAACCCCCTGAACCGATGGTTGTTGAGTCCGTTTAGACTCCTCTGTCCATCTCTACGGGAGCAACTGCCTCAGCTTTCTGCAGGGGCTGATGGAGGCAAACGCCCAATGCTTTATCTGCAGTGCTACCAGAGCTCCTCTTCAGGTTATGAGTTAAGCAGAAACCCTTGATACCCTCCAAGGACCTTCCCCTCATCTGCTTAATCACTTACTATACTTAATCGCCTTGTTTGCAGTGGTCCCTCCCTGGGTCTGAATCCTGTCCGACCTTAGTCATATTGAGAGTATAGCAGGCAGGCGGCAGTGTTGGTCATGTGGTACATTGGTCATGGGGTACATTGCACCCCATGAGTGATCAGCTGTGTATCACAGAGGCGGTGTCTGTATAGCTTTTCTTCTCAGAAGTGGGCAAGCCCTATTTAGGCTTGCTGGTTGCAGATATTCCCTTGCAGTATTTTGTATTTTAAGAAGTTTTGAGGGTGTCTTGGGTAAATGCTCTTTTGTGTATAGTAATTTTGTGGAGAACAGATGCATTCTCTCCAAAGCACATTGTATCTTATTGCTAGAGGGTCGCCACCTTCTCCATATTTGGGGTCCCTCCTCTCCTTTCCCTCGGATAGGTACTTACTCCTGGGTCTGTAGCTGACCTGCTCAAGTGTCTGCTTGTGATATTTAATTTGCTGTTTAGTGATAAAAATGCAAAATAACTTTGGAGCCTCTGGGCGATTAACCCGGTGCTCATGTTGGGCCTGCTAACTTAAAGGTTGGAGGCTTGAGCCCAGCCAGAAGTGCCACGAGGAAAGGCCTGGTTATCTACTTCTGAAAATTCCACCAGGAAAAACCACTGGGGCACAGTACTACTCTGAAATGCAGGGAGCCACCGGGAGTCCAGGCCAACTCAAGGACATCTGTTGTTGTTACTGTTATTTTTTAAAGGATGAGAACTAACTTAGAAAGTATATTTTGAGATACCAGCTTCCCACTTTTCGTTTATGAGCTATTTTTACTCCTATTTGTCACATGAATCTATGGCAGCCCTGGTTTTTGTCACTGAAACATGTGTTAAACATAGTAGCATTCTATAACCTATGGTTGCTCTTCCACATTACCATCCATACTTCTCTGGGAGTATGGACCAGAAACTTTTATAGCAAAGTTAACTATGTGAAAGAGTGTCAAAAAGTTTGTGGGAAAACAGAATGAAAAAATAATGGAAGTTTTCCACGGAATTTTCAAAGCCCCTGTGTTCATAAGCCCACTCCAGACAGCAAGTGATTCTTGGCATGTTCTTATTTTGGAATTCACCCAGCATGTCCCTCCCCCGACCTCTAGCTACAGGGTGCTCAGTGGTTTCCCTGGAGTTTCACATTGGGTTGGATGAGCCGATGCAGTGAAGCAGTAGCAGCAGGTTTCAAGGCCAAGGTCTACTCAGGCACTGGGTATCTGAGAATACCCAGGTAGACTTTTTGATCTGGAAGCCAGCCGTCCACAGCGGAGGGGCTAGGGAACGCATGTACATCATGCAACCTTGCGCGTCACTGGTTCTTCAAGGGAGCGTCTCTTTATCCGAGTTCCCCTGGTTTCTCAGCCAGGCTGATCCAGAGACACCCAGAAGTCACCCTCTGCTCCGAAGAGCCAGCGGCCCATGCGCAGCTGCACAAGACCACTTTAAAGTCTTGGAAAGCAAGGATGTGACTTTGAGGACCATGACGGGCCTGGCCCAAGCCATGGTATTTTCATTCGCCTCCTATGCATGTGAAAGTTGGGGGATCGAATGAGGAAGAGCAAAGAAGAATCACTGCATTTGAATTACGGGGCTGGCCAAGAATGTTGGCAGTCCCATGGGCTGTCAAAAGAACAACCAAAGCAGTTTTGGAAGGACAGCCGGGATGCTCTTTAGAAGCAAGGATGGTACTTCGTCTCATGTACTTTGAGCATGTTGTCAGGAGAGACCAGTTTCTGGGGACTTGGTAAAGTAGAAGGGCAGCAAAAAGGAGGAAACCCCCAAGGAGAGGTTTGACCCAGTGGCTGCTCCAGCTTATCAGTCGTGACAATGGCCGTGGCAGAGTCTTGCAGGTGTGAATGGGAGCGTCAGGAGTCAGAGGCGACTCGGCAGGACGTAGCGCCAACCTAACACCAGCCTGCCATCCGCCCTCAGCGATGGGCACTTCTCGCACCCTCTGTTCCCATCCAAGCTGCAGTGTGTCTTGTCGGATAAGTCCCCTTTCCCAGGAAGCATGTCATGGAGTAACAAGGAGCAAGTTTTCCAATAGGAGCACACTTACGTTAGAGACTGTTCTGTGTTTGGTAGCTAAAGCTCATTCAAGTTGAAACAAATTTTTTCCTTGCTCGTAGCTCATCTTTCACCAGTACCCGTTTTCCTCCTCACAACCATCCTTGCGTTGAGCGAGATGACAAGTAGAACTAATCAGTTCAGGTATTCTAGGCAGACTAGAGTCTACACCAGGAAACTCTCTAGAAGGCCTGAGGTGCAAACAGATTAAGACGCCTGCGCAGAACAAAACACCAAAGAAGGAGTCAGCTTACGCCATGGTTACCCCTGAGTAACTAGGACTAGAGTTACCTCTTCAATAGTGAAGCTGCCTTCGAGACATATTTTATACTTGTGCATTATTGCTTGACTCAAATCCACGCACCTCACATGGCAAGAGACTACTGGACGTGCTTCAACCATTAACTAAATTATCAAGGTAACGGAATAGGATTAAGAGAAAAGCATAAGGCAGATAGGGCTGCAATTAAGCAAAAGAAATAAGCAAATGATAAAATCCAAAATTTCTAAACAATGAAACTTCTGTTCATTTTTTTAAGAATCCACAGAACAGGTGTATGTGTATATATAGGTACATTTGTGTGTGTGTGTGTGTGTGTGTCTGTGTAGGAGACCCAGTAGCATTGTTGGGTAAGTGCTGGACTACCAAGTACAAAGTGAGCAGTTCACCTTCACTAGCTGCTCTGGGGATAAGGTAAGGCTATCTTCTCCCAGAAAGATTGACAGCCTCGGATTTTATTTAGGATTGCTGTGAGTCAGAATCAACTTGATGGTTGTGTGTGTGTGTGTGTGTGTGTATGCGTGTGTGTATTCAAAGAGATTTCAAAAACTCTGGAAAAATGCCATTACTTTGAATTCCAGTTTCCGTGAACTTTTTGACGTCCCCTTTTTTGTACATCTATATGCTCATGTATACATATATACACCCACACACATATATTAAAATTCCACATTTCTTTTTTTTTTAATCATTTTATTGGGTCTCTTACAGCTCTTATAACAATCTATATTCAAAAATAAATAAATAAATAAAATAAAAACAATCTATATTCAATTGTATCGAGCATATTTGTACATATGTTGCCATCAATATTTTCTAAACATTTACTTTCTCTTTGAGCCCTTGGTATCAGTTCTTTTTTTTTTTTAAATCATTTTACTGGGGGCTTATACAACTCATCACAACCCATACACCATCCATTGTGTCAAGCACATTTGTACATTTGTTGCCCTCATCATTCTCATAACATTTGCTTTCTACTTGAGCCCTTGGTATCCACGCCTCATTTTCCCCTCCCTCCTTGCACCCCTGCCCTCATGAACTCTTGATAATTTATAAATTATTTTGTCATATCTTACACTGTCTGATGTCTCCCGTCAACTACTTTTCTGTTGTCTGTTCTGCAGAAAGGAGGTTATATGCAGATCTTTGTGATTGGTTCCCCCCTTCTACTCCTCCTTCCCCATACCCTCCTGGTATCACCACTCTGGTCCTGAGAGGTTCATCTGTCCTGGATTCCCTGTGTTTCCAATTCCTATCTGTAACCCTCTGGTCTAGCCAGATTGTAGGGTAGAATTGGGATGATAATAGTGGGGGAAGGAAGCATTTCATAGCTAGAGAAAAGTTATATGTTTCATCAGTGTCACACTGCACCCTGACTGGCTTGTCTCCTCCCCACGACCCTTCTGTAAGGGAATGTTCAATTGTCTACAGATGGGTCCCCAATCTACACTCCCCCTCATTCACAATGATAGGAGTTTTGTTCCTTGATGCCTGATACCTGATCCTTTTGACACCTCATGATCACACAGGCTGGTGTGCTTCTTCCATGTGGGTTATGTTGCTTCTGAGCTAGATGGCCGCTTGTTTACCCTCAAGCCTTTAAGACCCCAGACTCTTGATCATTTGATAGCTGAGCGCCATCAGCTTTCTTCACCACATTTGCTTATGCACCCATTTGTCTTCAGCGATCGTATTGGAAAGGTGAACACACAGTGATTTGATGTTTACTTCTTTGATGCTGGTATCAATTCTTCTTTATTCCTCCCCTCTCTCCTACTCCCTCGCCCACCCTCATGACCCCTTTGATAAATTATAAATTATTATTTTTGTTATTATTTTCACATCTTACACCAACACTGTCTCCCTTCCCCTACAGTTACTGTTGTTTGCCCCCCAGAGGGGTGGGGGTATGTGTCTATCATTTTGATTGGTTCTCTCCTTCTCCCCTCTTTCCCCTACATCCCCTCGACCCTCCTGGTATTGCTGCTTCCATTTCTATTCCCGAGGGGTTTATCTGACCTGGATTCCATGTGTCACGAGTTCATATCTGTACCTGTGTACATACTGTGGTCTAACCTGTAGTGAAAGGTATGACTGGGGTCATGATAGTGGGGGGTGAGGAAGCCTCAAAGAACTTTGAGGAATATTGTATGTTTCATCCATGCAATACTGCACCCTGGCTGACTCATCCCTTCTTTGTTATTCTTCTGTGAGGGGATGGCCCAATGCATAACCACTATACCACCAAGGCACTCTACCAGAAGTGCCATCTGATCTAGAACAATTAGGAAAACCAGGGTCCCCCAGGAGAAGGAGTGCTGGCTTGAACTTTGAAGTAGTGCCTTGTCTAGACTCTCAACCTGGAATGCCCCCTCTCCTTAGACAGCACTCTCGGCAACAAAGTATGAGATGA